>JXSR01S042459.1:0-23148 GCA_000969725.1 Ophiothrix spiculata | reverse complement strand
GACCAATAATTAACAAATCTTTATACAGATCCAATAACATACAACTTTCATTGTTGACAACAGTTCATATGGCTGGATTGCAAAATCATGCAGGTTGCTTATCACATGGTGTTCCCTCAGGAATGGATTCACCTCACCCTTTCTGTTACAAATTGTCAATTTTCAACTGAAGTTGTTTAGGATGATTCTGATAAAACATCACTTCCCTCTTAGCAATTTGGCTTTAAAAAAGCACTAAGAGCCAATGTTCCATTTGAACTAACTTGACACAGAAGTTTAAATGCTAGACTCAACCCATGAATCAAAACCTAAAATGCCATCTACTTTAGCAAAGTCAATCTTTGTGAATGAAACTTGTTCTGGGACATTTTTGACATTGAGGGCAACTCCTACTACTGTCCATTTACAGAATAAATTGTTTACAGATGGCATTTGCAAAAGGTCGATCTTTTTTAATCTTCAGTACCTATATGCTGTACGCAAGTAATCAAAGGTACAAACAAAAGAACATGGGATACGATGTGTTTTGTAGTTAATTTTAGGCACAGTAAACGCAAACCTGTGCACATAATGCTTTACTATACAATACAATCTTTATCATCAGTTAATAAACTGCAAATGCAAGTGGGCATCTATTAAATTTCTTGATCATCATGAACAACAAATGGTATAGAAAAACATAACTACATGATTTCAAAAGAAGCAGTACAAAGATTTATTTGCACTGCTTCTAACAACTAAAAAAAGAATCCAAACCTCAATGATAACCATGACACTTGATTTTTTTCATAAGAATGATCCAGTAAGGTAATACTCAAGCAAACAGCATATCAATAATGAAATGCAGGTGAAAAATGACACATGTTTTTCTTGAGTACGAAGACCTAGCTGAGTAAACATCTCATGCTTATTTGATGCTCCCAATCTGAGACTAACTGACACACACAAACTACACCTTTCAATAATCATCACGTACACACGTTTTGCTGAATGAACTAAATCCCATCAAAGACTAGGGCTAACAATTGTATTTCCATTGCTCGCTGACAAAATCCTTTGATTAGAGGTTTTACTGACAAAACAAAACCATATACGACTTCCAAGGAAAAAGGAATCTACACCCGTCAAACTTTAAATCTATTGAAAGGAGAGTATTAAGGTTTTTAAAATATGGTGATTTTCTTTTACCTGTATTAAAGGTATTCAATATGTAAACATGAAGGCAAAGTATAAGACAAAACAGTAACAGACAGATGCCAATCAACAAATACTGTCAATAGATATAGTTTACCAGTTAAACTGAGCTGGTTACAGGAGAATACATCAAGGGTTAGGTTAATTAGTGTTGACAAGTATTATAAACATAGCAAGTACACACCACAGGAGTTCTTGAACATAATGTTAACTATGTTTCACAAAATTTGTCCTTGCTAAATCCTTCAAACCACATGACTCTAATCCCAACTCAAATCAAGCCAGTAGGTACTCCTTGATATCTTCAAGATTTTTATATTGGCCTTTAAAGTAGAATTACATGATAAGTTTCTGTTAATGGAAACTGGCAAATGGGAAAATATATGAACAAAAATGTTACATGAAAAACTGTGGTCAACAATTATGAAATATAAATTTAGCATTCTGAAGAAAGAATAAGACAATTTTATCTTTTCAGTTGCTAATATTAACTTTCTGTATTGCTACATCAATTTGTTTGGACTATCTTTAATCTACATTGTGTTTGCTATAAGAAACCAATTTATCATAACATCTAATGTAAACAATATCCAATTACATGGAAGACATATATTACCAAAATCTAACACTAAACACATCATTTGTAAGATTTATGTCCAATTGCATGAAGCCATTATGTTGCTCTTAAATCATCTTACATAAGCTTAGCTATGATGTTAACAAATAACACATTCCAATGTCCATGCATGGCTGGCCAATGAAATCAATGAATGCCAACAACACAGGACATGAGTACATTGTTCTTACAAACAGAAACATCCCGTAAAACACAGAAAACAAAAAATCTACCCTAGTAAAAATACTTCTCAGGTTTCTACTTCTACAACCAAGTTAAAACTGATGCACGTTATCACTAAAGATGTGCAGAGCAATAACTTCTTGGCTGATATCCCCAGGTATCCAGTCATGACTAAAATACAAGCTGGTACTAAAAACAGGCCTAGTATGATGCTTCATGTATGTGCTTTTATTAAATTGTACAGATACAGAATCAAACTGAGAGATGGTAAACAAACATATGACACACAACAAATTTGCTTTGATTATAAATATCCAGGAAAATGTACAAAGCAGTTGAGTTAACAAACCATGCAAAACAAACCATTGAAAATTGACAAAAGGAAATATTCAAATTATTCACTCACTGGGAATAAATGTATGAATAATTCACATAAATTAAACAGCTTTAGTTTAGTATACTTAGCCCAATTGGGTGACTAACAAGAAAGACTGGCAATACTTATTTTTATCCGCACTCAATAACCCTTAAACTTTTCAATTCAACAGCTCATAAGGCTGAATTTCCAATTCACATAGGTTATTTGTCACATAACTGACTGTATTCCTTCAGGACTGTATATGAGTCTTCTATTCTGTTACAAGTTGTCACTTTTCAATTGAAGCTTGGACAATTTTGATTAAAAAAAGCTTTATATTCCTTCTTAGTATGCTTACTTTACATTGCATTGATGGTGACAAGTGCCAATTTTCCATTTCACATGACAAACATATTATCATGTCAGACCAAATACATGATCAACAGACACTATAAAATAAGATTATGTTGTTTTCTGTCTGTATGCCTTAAATCAGCAAGGTCAGACTAAATGAATAAATCTTGTTGGAGACATTTAAGGCAAGAAAAGTCCTTAAACTGTCTGTTAACAGAGTAATTGTTTATTGATGGCATTTACAAGAGGTCATCTTTTCTAACATCCAGTATCTATTTTCTGAAGGCAAGCAATCAAAGGTGCACAAAAGATTGTGGGATAAGATATCCTGATAGTATCGACATTTTCATGGGCATTAACATGAACACAAAACTGTGCACTTAATGCTTCACTATACCATTTATAGCTTTACCATCAGATATCTCAACAAATAAAATGAAATTGTGCTCAAGGTGTACATCTAAAGATATGGAAAAAATGTTACACTGCCAATATCTGTCTGTATGCCTTCTGTATTAGCAAGGCTGAATACATAAATCTTGTTTTGGAGACAGATATCTAAGCAAGGGAAGTCCTTCAACTGTCCTTTAACAGAGTAATTGTTTATTGATGGCATTTACAAAGGTCATCTCTTTTAACCTCTAGTATATACTGAATACAGACAATCATAGGTATACAAAAGATAGTAGATAAGAAGATATCCTGATAGTATTGACATTTTGAGGCCATTAGTATGAGCAAAAAACTGTGCACTTTATACAATATATAGGTTTACTATCAAATATCTCAACAAATAAAATGAAATTGCAGTGGGAACTTGGAAGATTGTTACTCAGTATATGCATCAAGTGATATAAAAAACGCATTATACAAGTTAAGGAAGTAATGCAAAGATATGAAAGGTTTCCCAATCCTTTATAAGAAAAATGAAACTATTCTCAACTGTCAAAATAATTCATCTGAAACCAAATCCCAATGATAACAGCAACACTATGAAATTCAAACTACAAATGATGGTATTTTTTTCTTGAGTAGAAAAACCAAACTAAACAATCATCAAGTAGATTTGACTCGGCATATCAAACGAGGCACTTATGGCCAAACACTTGTGTCTAGATTTGATGATTCAATGGGCACGCAGAACATAGCCATTGTTCCTGGTCAATATAATCATGGCTAGCTACTTGAAATCAATGCCTAAACACAAAAGGATATAACTAAATGCTTGAATTCACACAAATCTAAACACAAGTGTAGGGCGACAAGTGCTGTGTTTTGATACGACGAGTCACATACTTGATACTCCTAATCTCATGAACTGACACATATAAACTACACCAGTCGATAATCATCACTTACACCTGAATTAAGACCTGTTCTAAAATAAACTGTAATTTACAAACAGGGCATTAAGATATTAAAATTTCAGATCCTGATATTTTAAAGGTTGCTATAAAATGGTAAAAACGTCATAAAACGCTGTCATCAATACCCACATTACAACATCGAAGTACATAGAAGCACAGTTTGACCTTGTGTTGAAAACAATATATCCAACTCATCAAATCAATTAAGATCAAAGATGCATTACTTTGGAAAATTGTGGACAAATTGTAATGAAGAAACTTCAACAATGACTAACACATTCACTAATTATTGCTAAAATTTAAAACATATACTAAAAACAGCAAAGATACCTCATTAGTAAGATTTATTAACTCTGCTTATGTTTAAAAATAACATGAAGCCCTACGTTATTCTTAAACCATGACATAACAAAGTCAGCTATATATAATCGTGGCTGGCCAATGAACCCTCAGAACACAACAACACAGATCATCAGGGTGTATCATTCTTCAAACAACAAACATCTAAGTATTCATTTTAACAAAGCAAGTGCTCTTGTTAAATCCATGAGAAACTGTCTAAATCTGAGAGATGCAAAACAAAATATCCTGCAAATTGAACAATGCAGTTGAAATAAGCATATGCAAAGAAAATATTCAAAAAATATTCACCAGCTGGGAATAAAGTTATGAATAATTTGAGTATTTTGTCATAGTCTAGAATATTTAGGGAAAAAATGAGTTGTTAACCAGAACCGCTTGCAACACTTCATTTCCATCTACACTCAAAAACCCTTTCATGTTGAAACAGTTCATGGGGCAGGATTTCCAATGCACATAGATTATTTGTCACATAATGGGTTACATCCAGGAATGAGTTCGACTCATAGATTCTGTTACAAGTTTTTCACTTTTCAATTGAAGCTCTTTGGCAAGATTTTGACGAAAACATCACTTTCCTTCTTTGTAACTTGATTTAAACACTGATAGCTATATATTCCATTTCAACTCACATGACACACAGATTGCTACACCCAAGATATTATTCCCAATAAAATCAGAATTATGTCCCTATCAAATGCTTTCTATCTTAACAAAGTCAGACTGTATGAGGGAACTTGATCTAACAATAGCATAGATTTTTCCTAGCATTGGAAAGAAAAAGGATTCCACTTCTAACAATTGTCAACATTATACACCACCTTCAGAACCTGCAATTGACAACTACAACACTCTATGAAGTTTGACTTCAGAAGGATGATAAATGATACAAGATACTCGGTACGTAGCAAATCAACAATGAAATCCAGATGAGAAACGGTAGTAATTTTCTTGAGTACAGAGACCAAGCTGTGAAAGCATCAAGTGTTTATTTGATGCTCTCAACCTGAGACTAACTGACACACATAAATTACACCTGTCAATAAGCATTGCATACACAAGAAATACAGAGTAAACAAAATAAAATGTAACCACAGACGAGAACTTACAATTTCCACTGCAAGTTTACTTACAAAATCCCTGGATTTTAGTTTATTCTTACCAACAAATCAAAGCTCACATGACGTCAAAGAAAACATGGAATTTACACCTGACATACCAAATCCACTGCACTAAGAAGTGTATTTAAACGTTCAAAGTAAAATGTCAGTATTAAAGGTATTCATTCATTATTTTATTGATACTTAAATGCAATAAATATGCCCATAAGACAACATGTATAAGAAATATTAAACAACATACGGATACAAAGACAAGACGGCTAGATACAATGATAGACAGAAACAGTGATAATTGGTTGAACATATTGATAAAGGCAAACCAGACACATGATTCAAACAAACAAAAAAACAGACTCACAAAGTGAATATATGACAATGAAGTGCCATTATGTAAAATGTTCAACATTCCAAGTGTATAAACGTTCATAACATTTGTTTTGCTAAGTAGTTAGCCACAAAAATATGTTTTGAATGTTGTTATGATACTACTGCAATTTCTTTTCTTTTGATGGCACTTTCTTTTCTTTGATGACACTGAGCATTCAATACTTGTTTATAAACTCTAAGCCACCATTTAAGCGTACTCACTTTATCGCTTGATGCAGCGATATCGTATCGCTTCATGAAGTGTTGTAGATATGAAGCAGGTGGTGGGGTAGGGGAGGTACTCAAAAATGTTTTTGGTAGGTATGTGACATCCACAATATCCAACAAAGGGGCTTGCTGAACTGATTTTTGGTCAAAAATAGGGTCTATGGCACAGTTTTTTTCCAAATTGAGGTCTCAGGAACTGCTTTTTCACCATAAAAATATGACTATTTGAGATGAAAATCACGTAGAATTAGGTTGAAAACTTAATAAAACATATTTTATTTGAAAACGGGTGTCTTTGGGACTGAAGATATCTTGAAATCAGAATCTTGAGGAGCAGAAAGCTTGAAAAGGGGGTCTTGAAGATGGCACATACCCGAACCTTCCATCAATGTAAGTGACCCCCCTCGGATGTGAACCATCTAATACACAAAATCAATAGCTAGGGCAATTAAGCTGTCTACACCAAAGGGTCACATAATTAACTGTTACCCTTCTATTTTTTTAAAGATTGACCGTTGCATTTATTGGCCAGCACTGGCTAAAAAATGCAACGGTTAATCTTTTTAAAAATTTGTAAGGATGACAGTTACTTACGTGACCCTTTAGTGCAGACAGCCTATTGTCGATCCAAACTAAATAGACCCTCGGTTTTTCTGATTTTTTTCAATAAATATCAAACTTCAAGAAAAGTCATGAAAGAAAAGTTGTTTGTCTTCTCTTTACCCAACAGGATTTTATTTTCATGTTCATTCATTTTATATAAATATGTATGATTCTATTCAAATTTCATCAATTTTGCCCACAATCGAAATATAATCGTATTCATCTAAATGAGCGCGTCGGTCAGAAAACTTTTAATGGGCCTATTCGATTTAATAAACAGGGATACTCCTAAATGCGCGCTTAGTACTTTTAGTTAAGTTAAGGGTACAGCCAACCCTGTCTTATAAATTCCCCATTTTAAGTACCGTACCTATCAAATTCATATAAAATCTACATTTCAAGAAGCGAATTTGCTAACTGAACATGACGAAGAGGTCATTTTAGAGCAAAATCTGAAATTTTGGGCCAAAAGTACAAAGTCCAAAAAAGGTCCCGAAATCATGTTGGCCCCAAAATTTACGAGAAATATTTATCATGAACTACTTAACTATTTATAAACTTGAAAGCAATGTATAGGAATGGATTACTCAATACCAAAATTTGACCAAAAAATGAGATTTTTGGTTTAAAAAAATAAATTATAGGCCTACGGGCTAAATGTACGTATCAAATGATATCTAGGAATTTTTCAAGGAGGTGCGGATTTTCAATTGGTGGACCTTTTAGAGGAACGTTTTCCGTTTGGATCGATCCCAAATTAATTTCAGTGGTTTTTTAAACATGACAAAAAAATAAAATGAAATAAAATTGCAAAACAAAACAACAGCAAAAAACACGATTTCGGTCATTATAAAAGCGTTTGGTTTTTGTGAAAAAGAAGTATTTGGGATTCTTTTTTGTGTACCTTTTTCGAGGATTTTTGTGGACCTTATTGCACTTTGTCAAATTTAACGCAGCCACTGAGAGCCAACATTACATATTTTGGTCCACAGATGACCTCACCATCAAGTTCAGAATACAAACCTGCTTCTAGGTTCTCCGTTGCTAACTTACATAGTAGAAACCATTTCTAAAAACAAAGGGTTGACAGTACCCTTAAACCAGTTCCATAGCATAATTAATATTGATTATCGAATTTTACTGATGCAAGACCTTTGCAATGAGATGGCTATCCAAGGAATGGGGTGGTATTTAAAATGCGTTGTTTTGTTATTCTGATCTAACATTTTTATATTTAGGCCTATATGGCAATTTGATATTTCAATATTTTCAAATTTACATTGATTTACCTCAATGACCCTCATTCTCAAACTTGGATGATCCTTTTTAGTTATGTTGAGTACCAAATGACCACCTATTTTTTTGTGCGTAAATTTATACTGGTTGACCCCTACTTTTCATCTTGCCGAGTCACATCCTGTCACTTTAGATAGTGAGTGCCCCTGTGGGACTTGGCCCATTAAGAATATTGACAATTTTAATAGCATACGTGTAGCGCGAAATTCAAACTCATCATCTCTAACCATCTACCTACAAAAATTATTAGTGGAAGTTTCCAAAAGTTTATATGATTAATGGTACCCGATGTCACAACAGATCATACCAAAGCGAGGCTGAAATTGTCCAATTTGTAAAGATTTGACCATTTCGGAGTACATGTTTACTTTAAAATCTATAAATCTTGTTGGGTCAAGAAAAGACAAACACATTTTCTTTCATGACTTTTCTTGAAGTTTGGTATTTACTGAAAAAAATCCGAAAACCGAGGGTCTATTTAGTTTGGATCGACAATAATTGCCCTAGCTATCGATTTTGTGTAATGGAAGGTTCACATCTACAACTCTTCATGAAGCGATATGATATCACTGCATTAAGCGATACAGAGGGTACACTTAGTGTTTAGTCCAGACTGAACTGATAGCGCATGGCACCACTGTATATAAATGCAACCAGGGCTTGGAGTAGCCAGTCAGGCAGGTACCTTTCCAAAGCTACCTACCAGACAAGAAATCATACAGGAGTGGTTTATCACTCAAAATAGACTCAAAGTGTACCCACCAGTACGGTTGGTGACTTTCTAATCTTACCTGCCCAAAACCAAATCTACCCTCTTCTGCACGGATTCTCAACTAGTTCTTAAAATGTGCCACATAAATGTAGGCTGTACATAACTGTACAGAAAATTGTAGGCTAAAGCGCCACATGAATCTGCTTTTCAGTGTAGGTATTTTTTGTTTTTTGAGAGATTAAAGAGCCAACCTGTAATAGTGAAAGCACCAAATCTGGCGTGTGCGCCGCTAGTTGAGAATCCCTGCTCTCTTGGTTGTTGGGAGGGTGTCCAGCCCTGAATGCTAACATTGCCCTGCATTTCTCTAGTAGCATGATCAGTTTTGTCCGAGGGATTAAGACAATGACGTTAGCATATGTACTTGGTCAATAATGTTTTTTAAAACCCTTGTATTACCAAGAAATATCCAAAACACAGGACTATGGTTACCAAGAAATTTGAAAAAGGTACACATAAAAATTTGGTATAAAAGTTCCACACACAATGGAATTTACTGCATTGAAATTGTTATACCATCATATCCTGTATATTTCAGCTCAGCTCTATAGCTGTATGGTGATTTTTTACCATCAAGATTAAGTGCAAAAACATGTGAAAACAATTATGGAAATATCAAGGGCTAGTTTTTACGTGACAGTAAAAATTGTTATGAGGATGGTAACTCCTCCTAGTAGTACAAGGGTTAATACAAACATGAAGTACTATAGTGCGTGTGACATCAATTACACCAAAAAATATATAATAATAAAAAAAGGAAAATGTATTTTTATAACATTTTAGAAATTTGATATCTTGCATAAAAATAAGCAACTAAAATGACAACATATGAGTATAACGTGCGTCCAAAACATGTTGTGAACAATTTAACAATAGGGCATATTTTGATGTTGCCCAAGGGGTTTATCTATAATTGTTCATTATGTAAAAAAAAAAGAAGAACGTAACAAACTCATATATCATCATTTCTATCAAAGCTTTTTCTTAAGCGAACCTGGACCAGGCGCCATAAATCTGAAGAAAGTCTGCTGGACCTTAAACTTTCCTGAGAACCAGTATTTCAGAGCATTTTAATCCCAATTTTGGAGGAAATCAATAATTTATCAATAAAAGAAGAAATTATTTGATTTTTCTACTGTTGAATACGCATTGGTTTTTCCAAAAATGTTTTTGTTTTTGATTATTTTCTTCAAGACCTGGATGCCTTAGTGGAAAAATGTTGTCGCCCGGGTCTATTTTTTCTGTACCACTGGGCGCAATAAGTCAGGAGCCATCGGGTAAAAATCACCCAGCGCCCGCTCAAGAAAAGCTTGTTTCTATCACTTATCAGCAGATCTCTAGAAAAACTCATTTAAATTACATGTTTTAAAAGGACAAAATATTAAGTGATATCATATACGTAAAAGGTGTACAACACAGCAAAATATTAATGTGTATGCTAAATGATCAACTTTGTTGATTTGAAATAATTGGTGTAAACTTAATGTTTTATATCATTTGTTGATAGATATTTGACCTTGTTTAAAGGCTATATGCCTATAAAGTGCTCATCTTCCATCAGAAGCAATAAGGCCAAACCATGCTTTTCAATATTACTACACCTTCCTCACAGTAAACATGTTTGTTACCTTCCCAGTATTGATGCAATAACATATTGGACACCTGTCCTGGGTTAAGAGGCCCATTTGAAAATTAAAGCATTGTTAAACTTCCTCAATGACTAAAAACAGGGAGTTTTATTCTGCTAGATACAGACATCACTGTTCACATATGGCTTTGTATTGTCAATATTTTGAACTGGGTAAGAATACTTCTTGAAAAGTAAAATGTTTAAAATGTTTTTATTCTTTTGTTAACTATTTGATCTTTTGAATTAGCCATACAAATTCATAACCTTACTCAAATATTGAAGAGTCAGAGTTTGTGGCCTAAATTAAGGACCATGATTATGATTACTTACTTAAAAATCTGAAATGGAAATCACAACGTCAGGGACTACTGAATAACGATTTTCCATTTTTACAAAAATTAAATAAGAATAAATATAAACAATATTTAAATTTGAATAATCTGTTTTTGCAGTAGATTTTTATCTATAACTACAACAGCATGATACATCTGAATTTGTACAAATCCTAGGCCACAACCTCTTACTCCATATTTGAATAGAGTGTTACCAAGCAATTTTAAGTGTTAAGGTACCAATACTATGTTACTTTTATTTATGATATAAAATTATGCCTACCTCTTCTGACAGTTGCAGCATCCGGCGGGTGCTCTCCAGTGACTGTAAATAAAAGAAAAAGAATAGGGAAAATATTAAGTTTCATGTGAGCAATATACTTTTCTAACTAATTTTGTTTAAAACAATATTATGATAACTTTGTAGAGGCCCTTAGTGTTTACATCTGACAAAAGGAATAACCTCAGCTCCTGTGAACAGTACCATTTTAAACCAATCTTCTTATGCAATATTATCAAACCTTTTAATATTAATCAAACTTTTAAAAAAACACCAAAATGTACTGATTTGTGTTGAAATGAAAATATATCAATGTATGAAAATTACACATCAGGTTTTTCCCCAATATACAGTAAATAATGCTTAACATGTAAAGACAACTTTGAATTTCTTCTTTCTTACAAGGTCATCATAAATGATTTCTTAGAAAGTATTTCAAAAGGGAGAGGACCATAAATTTCATGATGACGTAGATTCCTTTTTGCCCACTTGCAGCACAAAGTCAATACTGCTCTTCGGATGATAAATGCTAGCAAAGAAACTTGATGCATAGTGGAAATAAGACAAATGACTCTTAATAACCTTTAATGCAAATTAATTACAGTGCTGAGCAACAGATTACAGCAAATTGACCAGATAAAAATACATCTTGACATTTAGAGGGGAAACTGCTCACTCAACATGTTTTCCCACACATAAATTTCCTTCAATTTTAAGACAAAAAAGAAAGATACAGTGACCACTGCTTTTAAAAGTGCCTTGTTTTTTCAATATTAAAGTGCTTATTTATTTTTCCTTGTTGCCTTGTTTATTTTATCATTTCTGTAAATGAGTGTTTAGTTCTACAAAATAGGTGATCCCAGTACCTTATCACAATGAATGAGATTTGATATTACCATAAAGAAGAATATACTTAAGACCGTAAAATGTAATGAGATAATGACTTAAAAGAAATGAGAGAAATATTGTATTTCTTTTTATAAAAGAAGTTCTGACTATAAAATGTGTTTTACATCCTTGGAAAAATAAAAGTAGTGATATAGTTTCCAATGAAAGATTAACACTCGGAGAGGTTTTAATTTCAAATCTCAGTTGCTTAATTGAGCAATCACATTACGGTTACAATGTTTAGACTAAAATTAGTAAATTTTCACTAATACCTCCAAAACTAATTTGTCTCAAAAATCTCAAAAGTAAGAAAAAGAGGTCAAGCAATCAGATCAAACTTTTATAAGTTTGTGTTAATTTTGAAGGAATGCTAAGGCTACGGGAAAAAACACCCTGTTTTGCGTGCCACTACGACCCTAAATTTGCATTTCAAAAAAATTCATTTTTTGGTTTTGATAAAAATCATGTAAAATCAGCCGTTTTTGGTCAAAATTTAATCTTTTATCCTATATTTGTTGGATTTGGGGGCTATTTTAGGCACAACAAATTTTAGAAAAAAATTCGCCGACTGATCCTACTTGAAATGTCCGCTCGCCCATAAAACAGGGTTTTTTTTGTTTTTTTTGAGTGTCTAATGGTATAGCATATGTTTTAAAGTTTTTTTGGGCTATTCAGGCTTGTACTTTATGAATGGGCTTGGAGTTCTATGACTTTGTCATGGATCCCACGTGTGGCCTACGAACCAATCTGGATAAACACTAAAAAACAAATAGACAAACAAATCTCTGGCAACATACATCTGTGAGGGCAAGGAAACAAAAAACTCTCTGATCAGTGATCATAACACATATCAAACACTAACCAATATTCCACTCCATATAACAAATGATAGCTTAAATCCATTCTACCCACATAAATAAGAACTCTTTTGCAACAAATGTTTACTAGTGCTTGAAGGTTGGTGTCAACCGTTCATTTCTGATAAAGTTTTTGCTCTGTAACTCACTAAAGAAACATTTAATCCATGATAATAAATGATGGGTTGGTACCAACCTTTAGAACAAGAATTGTCTAATTAGTGAGGATACAAATTTCAAAAACCTCACCCATTTACCACATCATATAAATGATGATTGCCACATCCATTCTACCCACTCAGACCTTTTGCAACAAATATCTGCTAAGGCTTACAACAGAAGGATTGCGTCTAATTAGTAAGGAATCAAAAACCTCACCCGTCTTCCACATCATATAACTGACGATTACCGCATCCATGCTATCCACTCACTAACAACAGACTTCTTGCAACAAATATCTGCTAGGCTTAGAAGAATTGTGTCTAATTAGCGATGATACAGATTTCAAACACCTGAGCTGTCCTAATAATTGTCGCATCCTCCCTGCCCACACACTAACAACAGTCCTCTAGTGTATTCTACTCAAACTAATGTTAAAAGATTCATACTTCTGATTAAGCCTTTGCAATCAAATTTTCCTTTGAAATCAAAGGTCTAGCTATTCTAATGGGTGACTAGAAATCCTCCCTATGCTTCTACAGCTGGTTATGCAATAGACAAAAATAAATGGGAAACAAGCCCAAAATTTTATATAAAAAGCCAAATGAGAATACTTTGGGTAAAGGGTCAAACATAATTAGCGGTGACCACGATAAAATAAGGTTGAATTTTTATTTTCAATTTCTTATCAATTTCTATACAAATAAACTGAAGTGATAAACAAATACACATATTCCCAAACACAAACAACCCAACACAAAATCCAAACAATATTGATAATTAATACGCTCAAAATTAGATCACTTTCCCCTCAACATAATGTTCAGTTGCAGCTTTCCGACATTGCATATTTAGCCGTAACCCACCTCCATCAAACAAAATCCATCAAGCAAAGCTAAATAATTTAGCCCAAGTAAGTCGCAAGATATTGCTTAAAATTCCTGTAGGCCCCCACTTCGCATACCTTGGAAATTGGCTCAGGATTTGGAGGTCGGGTTGCATCATGGGGACACATTTAGACATAGTGAATTCCTAGTAGTTTTTAAATAACCTGGCAGTAAGGGTTAAAATACTTGATCACATATTATATTGAACAATGGGACAAGTCTGGTGCCAATATAATAGCTTCTCTTCCTATTTTTCAAGAATATACAACTTGTGTTATTGTTTTAACAGATACTCTTACATTCTTGGCTGGCCTTTTCTGTGAACAAAATATAGTTACAAACACTGCCTTGTGTAGAGACAAATATGACAGCCCATGTATACTTCTTGTTTATCGTATAATTAATTCATCCAGGCCACAATACCTTGCTTATCTGGACATCTACCCGAGGCTATAGAATTCTAAATCCTAGGAGAAAAGATGAGACTATTATAAGAACCTGTCACTCAGCCAATGATCAGATGACAAGGCTAACTGAATGACCCATGCCCTACAAATAGCTGAAATTGGACACAAAATACAAGTAAAGGAATACACAATGAATATATCAACGCCTTCACTTTAACCAGTTACTTGTGTAAAATTGTAATCTACAAACCGTTAAAAGAACATTGAATATTTATCAAAAACACACCAGCCAGAATTCAGCTCACTGAAATATCACTTATTTTATTTTATTTTATTCATGAAAAATTACAGGAAAGGCTGTTTTTTACATGCGTATGAATATTCATGAGTTCGGATGCCCTAGTTTAAAAAGCCTATAAACTCGCCAAACTTAGCATAGAATCTCAAACCAAACTTGCATTTGGAAGCATAAATGTTATGAAAACATTTTGAAATTTAAAAAAAAATGAAAATATTGGAAATATAAGTGTCTTTTTGTGTGATTTTGAGAGTGTTTATTTTCCTTGAGCAAGGTCAAATTAGGTCTTCGCGTTTTACCTAAAATCTACGGGTGTGGACTTAATATATTTTAGCGACTTGGTCAAAAGAGAGCGACAACACTTCTTTAACATATCTACTACGAAAATTGTGATAATTTGGGGTAAAACACGGCTCACGTAAGAGAATGTGACACTTAGTCCAATGAGGTCAAATAAAACATTAAATTTTCACGCAAAACATCATATAACCCCGGAAGTGATCAATAGACCTTTTCAAAACACAACTTTCGGAGCATTTCCAAAGCTGATTTTACACTTTCCTGCAATTGCCGACAGAAAAAGTGACTCTTCAACACAATAACCAGAATGGTAAGTTTGCGGTTTCGTTAACTGGTTGCGTACGAATTCGAACTTGTAATTAGCGTTAGCGCTGAAGAGTCACTTTTTTTTTCTTAAGCTTAATCAGCGCAGATCAGCCGATTTCAAATGGAAATTTCACTCTTTGTGTCGGTGAGCTTATGGTACCGTCGGCCAAAAGTTGTTCAGAATTAGTGTATCTAATAATGTAGGGGTCTGGTTCTATTTATCTTTCACTTTTATTGCGCCGAAATGCAGGAGAATTTTTGGAAAATTTTGTTGACAAAATCGTGCATACTAATGAGTTTGAACATGATTGGTTGAAAAAATGGCCATGTGATCAATGTTCAGGAGATTTCCGAATGGATTTTAAAAAGGTCTATTACCCGGCACTTGTCTATTATTACGTTTATATAGTTAAAACACCCTCTACATGTCAGCGAGTTCTCGATGGCCTAGTGGCTAAGCAACTCGCTTTTGATGCGAGAGGTCCCAGTTTTGAATCCCGTTGGTGTCTTCTTCTTTTTTCCTTTCTTTTTTTTTCATTTGAAAACAAAGTATTAATTTTTTCATCGTATTAGAATGATATTCATTCAATAAACTACTTTAACAATAGAATTTCTTTAGATAAACATGAAAAAATCATTTCCCTATAGCCCGTAAATAATATCCACAGTGGATGCACATGTACCAGTCAAGCTCGGAGCTGGTACACGTGCGTAGTATGGTAAATGACGTCAGATTTGCCTAGATATAGCCCCAGAACTCCGAAAGGTGTGATTTGTCGTTTACGATGTTCGCTGTATTATCGGGACAATGTGATGACCGACATCTTGCCCTTTTCATATGTCTAATTGTACTGAAATTTTCATCGTTTTTGTAACTGATTTTACAGTCTTACGGGAAATATATATTTGTCAAATTTCATGAATGTGAGGTCTGATACCTAAACTTGCAGTTTGCATTAGACAATTCACATAAAAATTGGTAAAACAAGCTACACGTAAGCAGATGTAACCTCATGATTTTAAAAGCTGAAAATTTGCTATTTTGTTTAAAATGTAATAAAATGAAGATTTTTTATTCCTAACAGTCAAACAAAGGCATGATTTATTGGAAAAACTATTTAATCCATATCTCCATTTTTTATTTGCATTAACCCCCATGTGATTATAGGGGTTCCAAGTCCGAACTATCCGACAGGTCATGTCAAGAAAAAAAATCTAGCGACCAAGTTTTCCTGATACTCACCTGGGATATACCCGGGAAATGAAAATTAAATTCCGTCTAATGAGCTCATTTGCATAGGTCCTAAGTACTGGTTGACACAAGAATATTCATGTTGCAAACTGCTCTTGCAAAATATAACTGAAATAAATTGACCTCATTTACACGAAAGGACCAAGATTGTCTCTAAATTGGTTGTAATTACTCAACAAAAGCTGAGGGAAATGCTCAAATAGGTGTTGATGTAAAATTTGTACACTATCCAACTAAATGTTGATCAAACTTTCCAGCAGGCTAAACATACAATATGTTGCTGGTGTGAAAAACAACCTTTGCCAGATGGCTTTCTGTTGGAATCACCAAATGTCTTTATGTACACATCGTTAATGGAATTTTGTACATCTACAAGGCATTGTAACAGGTTGAATTTGAAGTTTTATTTGCAGATGTTTAGCGCTACATTGTGTACACAGGATTGACATTGTTGATGTATGAATTACGACAGGAAATAGGTTCTTGTTTCCACGATATCCTGCAGATTTTACACCACTATACAGCAAACGCGTGATTGGTAATACCAAGAAAACGGATATGTATAACATACGCTACACTTTGTTTGTAAATGCCTCATTTTGTCAGGTGTATATTTGCTAAAGAACCAAAGATGACGTGAATGAATGCATTAAGACAAAAAACTGGGGTACAAGAGATTTGAGATGATTTAGTGATTCAACATTTCTTTCATGCAAACAAACTATACGTCATTTCATCATCATCTGAGTTTGTACCAAATCTTTTGAACCTAACCTACACGTATATTAAGCATTTGCTTTCTCAGTGCTGTTCATTCCAAACTGTATACCGCAAAATTAAAATATGGTCTAGATATAAATTTCTTTTTTATTTTTAGCATTTGTATGCCATGTGGAAATCTCGGAGTAGAGCATTAATTTCCTGTGCACAGTATAAATGTAATAAGATCGATAGGAAAATAAATTTATATACTGGTTGACAGTTACATTACAATTTGCGTATCATGACATAATGAAGGTAGAAACTTCCTGCGTACCATCTCATTCAGAAAAGAACAAATTCATGCCCAGATCCTGCATGCCATACAATGTTAGATTTAATGATATTTTGCAAAGCATCTAGTATAGAACATTTAATGATTTCATATTTATAAATGTTTGTTCGACCCTGTAATAGGGATTTATAGAGCTATCTTCCAGACACTTTATTCAGAAAAAACAGAGCGATTTCCTCCCCATTTCTGTTTAACTTTGCAATAGGGATTTATAGATCTATCTTCCCAACACTTTACAATTCATTACTGGATATTTATAATGTACTTCAATCTACTTCATTGGCAATGATGCAATTAATAAGTCATGACACAAACAGGCTTTTGAACAACATTTTGAGCATAGGTAATATAATTGATTGCCATCATTTATGGTCTGTCTAGCCTCATTTGTCAAAGTTTCAAATAGTTCATGTTTAATTCATTTTTTTCTTCACATATATCATTATATGAAACATTATCTTGATCAATGTCAAACCCATTTGTGAGGATAGATATGCGTTGCCTTAGCAAGACAAAATACAGATAATTTATAACAGAAATACATGCTAAAATTGAAGTTCTTCTCTAGAGGCAAGCAAGAAGGAAACAAAATCTGTTCCCTATATTACTCTACTTTCTGTCAACAAACCAACAGTATAGTATAATTTGCATTTTATCAGCCTTTCAAGTGTATGTATTCAAGGAAAATTAAATGGTTTGACACTTATCTTAATTTTCAAGCTCTTCAAAATGCAAATTATACTGAATAATTTTTTTTCAATTAAAATATCTAATGCACTGCTCTAATAAAAAAATCATGTCCTTTTTTCGAACCACTTTCAAAAAGGCAAAATAACAATGTTGGTGGTTTCACATAAAATATTTATCATGGTTTTTGCAATGCAATGCTGGTAACAAGTTTTTGACTCATGATGTTGACCTTGCCAAGCCCTGCATAATAAATGGAATAAACAATGTTATTGCTTGTCACTTACAAACACAACAAATTGACAAAGAGATCCCTAAACCAGGAAGACAGATAAGTCTCTTTAACAACCAAAGATATTATGTCAGAAAGATTGCATTGGATAATTGAATTACGTGAGAATACTATGCTTCAAATACATACTTGTATCTACTTCTACGTTATAAGTGTGGAAGTTAATACTACCAGAGAGCCTTTTAATGCCATTTTGAATGACTATGTGCCTCGTGGCTGCTATGACATTGGTAAAACATGAGATATTTGAAAGTAAGTAGAGGAAGTTTCCCCAACGATGCTATTTTTGCAAGTGCAAGAGCAATTAAATACTTCAAAAGACGTAATAGTATCTATCTTTTAAAATCAAGAGCCTGTGATAGTTTTGTCGAAAAATTGCACAGCAACTGCAACTCAATCCCATAAACTGGTAAGTACAACACAATCTATTTCAAATAACAAATTCACAGAGGGAGATGGGGCATAAAAGCTCTAAGAACTACTTCTAGTGTATTATATAATTAATTCACTTGGGCACGAGACCTTTGCGCACCAGGCAGCTACCTGAGGCTAAAGTGCAGCGTGCAATTTCGAATCCTGTAAAAGAGACTCCATCATTAGTAACTGTCACTCAGGCTTCGATCAGATAACAACTAAAGTGATTGACCCATGCCCTATAAATATTTTAAATAGGACACAAAATTTCATTGACAGACATTAACAATACATACAAACACCTTTCCTTCTGCAAGAACGACAATTCTGACAGACACATATATCAAGTTAACTTGACTATTTGCCTGCACTGATAGAAGATTTTATAAACTTAAACTTAACCTTTTTAACAGGAATTTATTTTGAAATGTTTGTCATCTAAATTGCATAAAAATGTGTAAATATGCGACTGATACTAGTAGGGAACTAGTTTTGTGAAATTGTATCCAAAGAACACTTTCTTAAACCCATCTAATATAATGCGTTTTTAACTCTGTTTAATTATCAATGAATATATTAAGTCTTTCTTTAGCAACTAATTTAAAGTCTCAGGATCTAGAGATATTTTTCAAAACATAGAAAAAAGCTTTCAATTTCAGGAAGGTAATGAGACAAGAATTCAAAAGAGTGAATTCCAATAAACAACTAAAATGTATTTCAAATAATAAAATAAAGACTTGAGTGCAATTTCAAATCCTGTAAAAGAGACACCATTATTAGGAGTCTTCACTCAGGTTAGATCAGAGTAACAATGCTTACTGATTGACCCATGCCCTATAAAAAGAGTTAGTAAGGACACAAGATTTCATTGACAGAAATACACAATACAAACACTTTCATTCCTGCAAACCTAGCAATTCCAACCAATATATAAATCAAATTAGCTTGAATATTTGCCTAAACTGATAGAAGATTTTGTACACGTACACTTTCCCTTTTCTTTTTTACAGGAATCTATTTGAAGACTAAATTGTATATTGGATTGACATAGTTAATGTGGTCATTTATTGGTGAATACAGAACAACCTATCATAAAAGGTGTAGAAATGCACCCAATATTGTTAGGGAATGAGTTTTGTGAAATTATATCCTTATATCATTTTTGTAAACCTATCCAATATCATGCCTTATATCATTCTGTCTAATAATGAATGAATAAAAAATGTATACGGTCTTTCCTAGCAAGTAATTTGAAATATTTTGCCCTCAGTATCTTGAGAAATTTTTTAAAATATAGACAAAAAAACCAATCAGGAAAGTAATGAAATAAGAATTCTAATAAAAAACTAAAATGTATTTCAAATAACAAATATGGGAATGAGTTTTATGAAATTATATCCTTATATCATTTTTGTAAACCTATTCAATATCATGCCTTATATTACTCTGTCTAATAATGAATGAATAAAAAATGTATAAGATCTTTCCTAGCAAGTAATTTGAAATATTTTGTCCTCAATATCTGGAGAAATGTTTTAAAATATAGACAAAAAAATAATAATCAGGAAAGTAATGAAACAAGAATTCCAATTAAAAACTAAAATGTATTTCAAATAACAAATTGGCACAGAGATAGATGAGTATAACAGCTCTTAAAACCAATTCCTATATAACCTCCAACTCATTCACTTGGGCACAGGACAATGAGCACCAAGGCAGAAACTGCAGGCTAAAGCGCTGTAAAATACACACCATTATTAGGAGCCTTTACTCGGGCTACGATCAGATAACAATGCTTACTGCTTACACAAGATTTCATTGACAGAAGTATATACACAATCATACAAACACCTCCCTTCCTACAAGCCTAGCAATTCTTACCGATATACAGGGTGAGTCAAATTAAAGTGTAATCAACGAGGAATTTATTACAGGAAATCTGTTCATGTTTATAATTGAATAGCAAATTTAATCAGCTTTTATGAAAATTTTAGTTTGTTGAAATTGATCAACGCATTCAAAAGTTACAGCCGTTTAAGTAAAGGTACCCAATTTTGATATCGAACAACTTTGTTTCAACATGAACTCTTTACTGTACAGCCGTGTTCTATTTTATTGATTGTTCATCGATGAACTTGACGCTGCATTCAGATGTAAAAGGGGCACGCATTGTGCAACGATACTGAAAGAGCTTTTTTGAAAGATCTGAACATTACCCCATGAGTCAACCCACTATACCAGATGTTTCACAGTCCACATTCAACAGCCTATTATTTCCTTGTTATTTTATTTCCATAGGCGTTCCTATCATAAACAAGTTAAAAGAGACAACAGCATTTGTTACCAGTACGAACGTAAACTAAATAGCGTAGTTTGTTCGCCGTTCAAATTGGGTACCTCCACTCAAATGACTATAACTTTAGAATGCTTTGTCTGATTTCTACAAAATAAATTTTCTATGAAAGCTAATGAAATATGACATTTCATATATGAACCATTTTGTAAAAGAATAAAAGGAACTGGTTATATAAAATCACTGATTAGATTGCACTTTATTTTGACTCACCCTGTATAAAATCAAATTAGCTTAAATATTTGCCTAAACTGATAAAAAATTCTGTACACTTACACTTGCTCTTTTCTTTTTTATAGGGATCTATTTGAAGATGCTTGTCAACTAAATTGCTTATTGGATTGACATAGCTAATGTGGTCATTTGTTGGTGAATTACAGCACAACCTATCTAGACTTTTGCCAAGACCATGATTTCATGTTCTATTTTTCCTTTGACAACTTGGATTGTTATACTGTCCTCAACTTGATTTTGGATCATTTGCTCGTTGCAAAACCGCTGGCCTTCAGTGAAAGGCTGGCTCCACTCGCCTTTTACGTCCTCCGTAATCGACAAGGCTACAATTACAACCTATCAGAAAAAGTGTAAATATGCAACTGATATTTTACAATTCTATTAAGTATGAATGAAGACAAATTGTATTATCTTTCCATAGCAAGTAATATGAAATATTTGTCTTTTTTATTTTGTGTAATCATTTAAAATAATTAGAAGTTTTTAAGTTTTTGAAAGGTAGTGACACAAGGATTCCAAAGAGTCTTTGGTTTTTACCAAAATCAGTACTCTTGGAGGAAAATACAAAACTTTAAGCTTTAACTGTCTTGTCTTGTGCAAGGCACACTGACTCTATAAAAATAATTATGAGATTTTATAGGGCCTTTTACAAAGTATGCAAATAGTGCTAAGAAAAAGGGACAAATTTAGACAGGAAAAATATGTTGACTTAAGACAACTTATGAACCAAGACAGTTTACTACAACAATGAATGCTCAACACTAACTGGTACCAAAGAAGAGGGCCTGCTCGAGATTGAACACAGTTACCTGATTGTTTCTTGGAGCCAGGAACAACAAAAGTGATGGTAGATTCAGGACGAAGAGTGTATGTGGTCCTATAGGAGGCCATTGAATTGTGTTTTCTTAATGCCATTAACAGGGAGTTGCAATAGTCTTACTTGGATAAAATGAAAGTGTGAATAACATTCAAAGGGATTACCATACCTTCTCCACAGCAAACCTTCACATTATTACCACGCTATGCTTCATCCATCATTACTAGGTGCATTTTCGTTTTGAATCCAGGGTATGATAAAATGTATACAAAGGAAGATCTGATTCACCTCAAAAGTACTAGTGATGTATGAATAAGGGCAGGAAATGAAGTCTTAGAGTTATCTTTCTTGCATCTCTTTGCATCATCAAGTGTGTAAATACACACTTCATGTTACCAGAAATAGCTTTTTGACAAATGCTACTATTACTGCTATAGTGTAAGTGTGAACATATTTACATTTCAAATTTATACAAAAGGCGAGAGAATTTGAGAGTATTTGTCAAAATGAAATGGAACGTTGGACAGGACCTTTACTTTCCATGATTTCACTGTCATAGCATGCATGACCTTAGATCTCATATATGTACAATATAATATTTTTAGCCAATCTTGGTGTTGCAAATAGGATTGGGTATATTGACATCCACTGACAGGCTAATATTCCTAAACTGATCATTAAAATGTGGTTTTTGGCTAATTATTTTTTGGGATGTGAATGTGTTTTTTATACCTCCATGGGAATCTTTTGCAGTAAAAGACTTAAATTGTTAAGCACCTATATATTTTTCCTTTCAGAGGCCATATTTCTAGTAATGCTGACAACATTCTTTTGAACAATCATTACTTATAAGATGCCAGCTAAATATAGACAAAAAAATAATAAT
>JXSR01S042458.1:25993-37560 GCA_000969725.1 Ophiothrix spiculata | reverse complement strand
CATGATCCAACAGCTACATATCACACCATCAACAGCATATCAGGCATTCGCTGGTGTAGCAAGGAGGTAAGCATTAGCAATAGCATTTTCGAACAAAATTTGAAGACTAATAGAGGGTTTGCACGACGCGATGTGGGTGTTTATTTATAAAAGGGTACCAACATGTGACATTGGCAATTTTGACCCTAAAACCAATATTTGTATTTTAACTTTGAAAAATAATTTCCCATGCTGTTTAATTTAATATCATTTGATTATGTGGGATGTTTCAAGCACTTATTTGCCATCAAAATGATGAAACTCATACAATTTTCTGCCAAAAGGGTCAAAAATCAAGGTTCACAATGTAACAGGGGACACCAAACATGTTTTGCCCAATATTTCTGAAATATTGAAGTAGATTGAATAAATTTTACCAAAAACTTGCCAAAAGCCATAAAAGTAAAGGTAAATATGAAGAGTTTAATAGAAATTTCTTACGACAACTTGGAAAAAAATGATATCAATGTTTGATCACCTGGAATTTTAGGGGACACCAACGAATTTTTCAAAAAATAAAAATCAAGATATTTCAGATCTCTCAAATGTCTGGGCTTCATAACTTTCTAATATGTTTAAAACTACCAGAAATGCACAAAAATAACAATGAAAATAAATGATACACTGGTTGGTCAGAAAATTACAGCCATATTTATCTATCACAATGTAAGCAATTTTAGGGGGACACCAAATGTTACATTGTGAAGGCAGATTTCAGAATGATGGCATATCAACAATTCAGGAATTTTGCTCCAAATTTCACATTAATATAAGAGATTGATGTGTTTACTTGCTATAAAATCATCAGGAATACTCTTATCAGCTTATTTACTGAGATAAGATCATTTATATTTCACATGTTTTAAATGTCACACTTTTTTGTTGAATTTGGTGTCCCTGTTACATTGTGAAAACGTACATATTTTGTGTATAAAGATAAAACGGCACGTGCTTCATTATGTTTTTGGCTTTCAAATTAAGGGGTGTGTACAATCCTTTAATTCACACACCATCAAATTAATCTGAACATAATTACCAATGAGTAATTCCAGCTTTGAAAAACATCACTATGTAACAGGGACACCAAAATCCATTGGACCCCAGTTATAAAGAAATACCCATACGCAAAATACACACAGACCATTTTTGCGCCATCTTGGTGGGGTCAGAGTAGTTTGTGATGTAAACAAGACATCAAATCTGCCAACTTGTTATTTACTTCAAATCATGACTTCAAAATTACACCAAACAAAATGTACTGTATATTCTCGTCCCTCATAAGTTGTGATCTGGTATTGTGATACTGCTAAAAGATTGTTATGTGACGGGACTTTTTGTTTGCCAGCCCATGAAAATGGTGTTGTGAGTACGATGATGTCATGTTCAAACCCTCCATTTTTGAGCTGCTTCAGAATGAGTTGTTTATAAACAAGTTTATATTTAAAAATACTGCCTTGTTTATTCAAAAGTGTGCTGTTGTGATGGATGTCACCCTCTCATGGTGGATGGGAAAATCATCTGATTCAAAGATTTGATCACTAACCATCTAGAATGGAGTTCCCAGACTACTAGCTGCCATTGTTATTTCGGCATGGGAATCAAATTCGGAGTATTCAGGGGTTAGTTAAGGAGCAAGATGAAATGCCGTGAGCATTTCGTGAAGAAAGCAAGACACCTATCTAGACATCTTAATTGGGCCCTTAGAAATATGGAAAACAATGTTGCCAAAATTCTAGACGCGTAGGAGGGCGCTTTAAGCCTAATTTTAAAATGGCCGCCAAATATATCATGTTTGTTAGTCATAAAGTGATATACCAAAGGGAATACCGTATTAAAAATAAGATTTGTTTCTCAAATCATTACTCTTGTCCAAGGTACACATAAATGTACCATGTACTCATATTGTCATGTATGAGGGCGCTTTAATACCTTTTTACAAAGTGAATACCTAAAGATGTAAGAGCAAGATGTCGCAGAAAAAATCCCAAGCATTTCATGAAGAAATTGAGCCACTTTTATAGCTACCTTCAGAGGATCATATAGAATAGAAAACATGATGTTGCCAAAAATGTAGCCGCATCAAGACCGTTTCCTGGACCTTTTTCAAAATGGCCCCAAATACCAAACATTACCTTGAATAAGTTACCTTTTGCATTTAATTTCCAATAAAGATGCAATTAACGACGTCGATTTTTAAATCGTATGTAAAGAAGGATAAAAAACTGTCCCAGGTTGCTTCCATTTTCAAAATGGCCGCCAAAAGAGCATGTTTTATCATAATCAATAAGTAGCCTGTACAATGCCTAATATCACAAATAAATGATAGGAAGGAACATTAAGGGATACAACACGACCGTTTGTCCCAATGTAAATGCCAATCATACGTTTACATCCAAAATGGTGCCCATAACGGATCCAAAATGGTCCCCATTTAAAAAAAAAACCAACAAAAAATACTACTTTTCATGTTAAGTTGGTTAGAGTGACATTATGGTGGCATTATCAAAGTAAAATAGCCTTGAAAGTATACATCATGAACAATTCTTCCAAAATTATACTTAATGCATGTTTAAAATCAAAGATGGCACCCAAAATGATATTAGTATCTAAAATGACTATCATAATACTGTTTTTCAGGTTCAAAACTGGGTAAGATCTATATACATTAAAATTGAATTAAAACATAAAACATGTTTTATAATCAATGTTAAATGTCTCTGAGTGTTACAACAGAAACATTTGTACTAAACAAATATGTAATTATATTTTATATCCGAAATAGAGCATAAAGTGATATATAAAACGGTTGTCACACTACTATTTACTCTCACAAAATGTGTCAGAGTGACATGAGAAAGGCATACAAAACATAAAGCATTCAAGACAATAGAAGAAAATTGGTTTTGGGGATAACAACAGAAGTAATTCTTCATGAATCAAGTTGTGACATATCTACAATTTCAAAACAACTCCCATAATAAGGTATAAAATGGCTGCAAAAACTCAAAATATTTCGAAAAAATGAAATTTCCAACAATTTTTGGCTTCATTTTTCGCACCATTTGGGATGTTAAACATGCAAATGGTTATATTTGTTTACAAAGGTATCTTTTGTATTGTATGGAACCATATTCCATTGACTATTTGACAGATATCAAGTTGCTTATGCTGTTTATAGTCTTTCAATTGCATTTTGAAGAATGTAATATATATTTTGGTGGTTGATTTAAAGCTCATTTTGGGCGCCATCTGGATTAAAAGCATATTATAATATGATTTGTGGAGAGATTTTTAGAATTAAAGCCATTCTGTTTTATTTATTTGGAATGTTTGACATATTTAATAGTGTATTAACAGTCGCTCTAGCTTCACTTTTCAGGGGGAAATAGAAGTTTGGTGGCTGCTATGATATAATTTTGAGCGCTGTTTTGGATTTGCAACTTGTTTACAACATTAATAGGAATGAAATTATCCTTTTGTAATCCTTAGATTTATTTTCAATGGGTTAATTTGAATATTCAATATGCCTTTTAAAGTCATTCTAATTGATTTTCGAGTAAAAATAATATTTTTGCTTCATTTTGGTTGACATTTCGGATGTTAACAACATAATTTGGGATACAGAAATGTGGCACAACCCTGAAAATTATTTTCTATCGAATATTTTGAATATTGAATGTTTTAATAATGTTTTCTTGTCATTTTTTGAGTTAAAACCAGTATTTGACAGCCATTTTAGACCTCATGCTGGACGCCATTTTGAATTTGAAACATGTTACCCACATATTTCAATGGTGAACGGCTCTGTAAACCCTCAAATTCAGTTTTAAATTAATTCTCTTTAATATTAACTGTGTTTACTATTGTTATAATATAGGCATTATTTGGGGGAAATGTACTAAAGCGGTTATTCTAAACCTAATTATCGACTTTACTCGGTGGAGGTAGTATATAATGATCTTGCTGTAACCCTCAAAAGTTCCTTTCTGCTGATTGTTTATGATATTAGGCATATAAAGACTGTTTTGTTTAAGTTTTATAGAAATATGCTATTTTGGCGGCCATTTTGAAGTTGATATGTGCATACGGCGACATCTTCATATCCTAGTTATTTCAGGTTCAATATAGACATCTTAACGTCTCGTCCAGTACATTTTCTTTGAAACTTCATTGTAAAAGTAGCACTTTCTGAACATTTTTGGTATTTTGGGGGCCATCTTAAAAAAGAGAGCAGGAAACGCCCCCTACGCGACTACATTTTTGGCAACATCATTTGTTCTGTTCTTCGAGATCTCCTGAAGGTATCTATAAAGGTGGCCTACTTTCTTCATGAAATGCTCACGGGACTTTAATTCATTACATTTTGCGCCTACACTAGGTCTTTTGATGATGCATTGATCTTGCCAAAATGTGCAAATATCGAAAACACACACACACACAAGCTTTGTGTACAGATTGGTGTATCATTTACGTAAAGTGTCATTGGTGCGATAATTTGCTATGCATAACCAAATCTCAGCACCCGCATTTGATTTTGGTGGGTACTAAGTGTACCCAAATACCCCCCAAAAAGTGCTTGATAGCTGACAACGCCATTACACTATACAAAGTTGAGGATCTCTGCTCTAAATCTATGTTGCTTTGTTGTTATTTACATGGCCTTTGCTGATGGCACTGCTTCTCATTTTCGTTACAAGGGCAATTGAACTTCTCAAAGTCAAATCTAATTTGAATATGAATCTGAAGATATTATTTATGGTGGGACTGTCTTGGAAGTTATTCTAAGGGATGGGAATTGTACTTGCTGCTATCTTGATGTCGCACTTGTTGCAGAGTCAGCTTTGCATGATAACACTTGAAATACATGATCATGGTTATTTTCAGACCCAAAACACACAATACGACCATATATTTTACTGGCTTTGTTCGAGAATACGAGGATTCATGTCAACTGATAACTATTCACCTTGCTTTGTGAATATTGTAATCTATTGTGTGAAACTAAATAGTTAAACAAACGAATAATCATTTGTCTATTTTCTCATTGCAGGTTATTCACTCAAGGAATCAATTGGGGAAGAATTTCAGCCCTACTAATGTTTGGTTATAGAATAGCATTAGATGTGTCAACTGGTGTAGGGGAATTTTTAAATAAAATAGTGCAGGCACTAGTTAGGTTTATAATTGGAGAAAAAATAGCTCATTGGATAGCTGAGAATGGTGGATGGGTAAGTTAAGTCTTAGTCACAACTCACTAGGCATATTTTAGTATCTAGTGGCCCATATTTACAAGAGTTACTCCAAGAATAACTTTATTCCTGGATTTCTCATTCTCTGTACAGAGATGGCCCACAATCCTGAACTAAGTTGAATTTGACAAAGCCTAGAATAACTAAACTAGTCCATGGAATAACTAAATTCTTGGCTTGTGAATACCAAATGATGACATCAATGGAATGAAAAATAAAGTTATTCCTGGAATAAAGCTATTCCCCTTTTGTGAATATGGGCCTTTGTGTTTTGGAGAGGCTATGGCTGCCACATTTTTTTCAAACTTTGGAAGAAAGTGCCAAGACCAGGGAGAGAGTACATCAACGCACATAACTCACACGGTTGCACATGGTGGTGATGATATGCGTTGTATGTTGGAAGCGTTTGCTTTCTCGGTTTGACCTGGATGATTTATATGTTCTCATTGTACATTTCAACTGGGAAGTGCAATACCAAGTAGCCTACTTAGGGCAGACACATAAACTAGTGGCAATGTGGTTCAGATATCCGTACTAATCGGAACAGTGTATTTCTCCACTAATCTTACACATATCAACAATTCTTCTTATCCAGGTATTTGTTAGTGTGCCTGTGTACTATATTTATGGTTTCAAAGCATCAAATTGAATATGTTCCAGCCAGATGCCCATCATCATGCACCACTCTCAAACCGAGGATGGTCCACGTTTTGGTGTGTGTCCACGTTTAGAGTGTGTGTTTTCAGCAAATTGCCCTTGTTTGGAGGCATTTACCTACCCACACACATACATGCAAAGTGCTCCATACTGGGGATAAATCTGTAGCTGAATGCAACAAAAGATTTTCATTCAAAAGTACTACGATATGACTACATGTTATATAATCTTCACCCAGGCGCTATACTCACTATGTAAAGATCTACATTTTTTCAACCAAAAATGTAACATGGGAAAAGTACTGCTAAATTGGGGACCTTCAAAGTAAATCAACTGGACAGCATGTCCAAGCGGTTATAGCATGGGACCTGCAATCCACAGATAGTGGGGTCTTCTCAGTGCTGGGACTCAGTTACAACAGCTAAATGTGGCTATTCAAACCTTCCTATATTCACCACTTTTATTTTGAGATATAGGACACATTAAAATATAGTATGTGAAAGTTGGATTTGACAAAATTCAAAATTTTTAGGTATTTAGGGTGTAAATACCTTTCCTAAATTTCTTGCAAATATCAGCTTTCATTTCAAGTGGAATTAGAACTGTACCATAAAATCAAAACGTACGTTTTCTCAGTTTTACATAATCTGACATGTCCTCCATAAAAAAATCATAACCTTGCTTGTTGGTATCATATGAACTTGAAGTAGCATCTGTAAGCTGAAGATAATGATCTTTTATCAAATTTACAACAAAGCAGATTTGGCAAGATGTCAACTTTATTGAAGATTTGTCATTAAATATCTTAACACATGTGACTAACCTGTTTTTCTCTCTTTCTCCTTCTTTCTTTTTACAGAGGTCCATTTTATCGTACACATTCTCCTCATATAGTTGGTTTTCAGTAGGAGCAGTCAGTGCTCTGGCAGTATTTACCATCATGGCAATCTACTATTCAAGGAGATAGGGCCCAAACACTACTAAAGTCAGTGTCACAATGTGAGCAAAAATCCAGAGGTCAGGGCCTCACTATGCATAAATGTGACCTGCACCCTGCATTTTGGTTTACACTGTCCATACCAAGGATTTGTGGCACCGGCTTTAAATACGCCAGTGAAAATCTTGCAGACTCTTCAAGCAGGTGTGAAGTGGATGGAATCACAGTACTGAGCCTGCTGATTTTGTGAGTGAAAGTGTCAGTGCTACTACTGAATACAGTATTTTCGAACAATGCTGTGTTTTTGACATGTTTCCTCCAAATGAAATCTGTGGTTTTAGATTAGGATGAATTTTATGCAGATACTGCATCCCTGGGACTGCATCTGTATAATTATGTGGACTTGGTCCTGATGGTCATTGAGAACGTCATCTGTGTTGAAAATCCCACCCCTGTATACTGATCCCCGGGACTGCATCTGTATAATTATGTGGACTTGGTCCTGATGTTCATTGAGAATGTCATCTATGTTGAAAATCCCACCCGTGTATACTGATCCCCGGGACTGCATCTGTATAATTCTGTGAACTTAAACCTGATGTTCATTGAGAACGTCAACTGTGTTGAAAATCCCACCCGTGTTGAACCAGTGTAACTTGTGAACAATTATTGGACTTATTCAGGAACTTTCATACTAACAATAGGCATCTTTGCATATACAAGCTGTGTTTAATCCCTACCACAATGTTGTGCATGTGGCAATTTAGCAAAAGCAATGGCAATGTTCATCACCTGGATCTTGTTATCGATGATGTGTGTAGCATTGATAGAAACAACAGCCTCTTCTCTGCAATGGACATCTTCTTTGAGCTGAATCCATGTATCATAGTTGGTCATGTGAGTGCAAGAAAGTCGTATCTACAATAAATGCCATATGTTATATTTATTCAACCCCTTGTCAAAGAATCCCTCAAAAGTCCCCTGCCATGTGTCAGTGGCTCTTGAAATGGTTCTTCAGGTGACATCACCTGAAGAACCGTTTAAAGAACCACTTACCCAAGTCACTGGATCCAGATTATAATATATAGTGTGCAATTTAGATATATGAAAAATGGCAACAATTGCAGATGCGACTTTCATGAACTTGCATGACGAGTTGCTGTTTCCCAAACAGCAATTAACAAAGTAACAGCGTTATGACCAAGAAATTTAAAAAGGGAATCTGTGTTGGGCGTTATCTTGTTGTCGCTCATCTAGCCGTCGCTCATCTAGCCGATTTGTTGCACTCTTTTGATAGATAGGTAGTTGCATGTAGTTTCCACTGCGTAGAATCTCAAAGTGTCACACATGCACCCAAAAATTCTGAAGTTACAATAACTGGCTCGCAATGAGTAACTTGCAATATGAGTACCGTTTCCCCTTTTAAATTGAAATTCCTTACTCTGGGAATATCAGCATGGCAATGGCATCACCCTTGAGCTTGATTCAGGCTACATCACATGTAGGCAAGCAGAGAGCATTTGCGTTTGTGGCCGAGTGGCTAGAGCACGTGACTCATGATACACAGGTTCTTGGTTCAATCTCTGTGGCTCAGAAGTCATGGTAAGCCATTGGTACCCTGTGCAAATGCTCCTCCTTGTGGCATTGCATACAATTTATTCCAGATAAATGATCGAAAAAAATTATATTATGCATCATGTTTTCAGCTGACTTCATGACTTTTGTCCCTGTGAATGTAGCAACTACAATGTCATAGAAATTTACATATCTTGTACTGATCAGTAAGGCTGGTATCGACAAACCTTTTGTCAACAATGTCATCGACAAAACCAATTTCACTTGTTGTGGACAAGCCTGATTATATGTCGACAAAAAATAAAATAAAATAAAATAAATACACAAGAAAAACAGAAAGCTTAAATAGTAATGAAATTTACCCTGATATTTTTCTCATCTTAGCATAAGTTCTTTGATCACATTTCCATCTATTACATTCTATCACAGCATCGCTACATTGATTTCAATTAAAGAGGGTGACGAATTCAGCAGAGGGCCACAAGTTGTAATTTCAATCCCTTGACTGCATTGGCAAAACGTATTGGCGACAGTGTCGCGACGTCGGTTGCTCGATTTCAGGGCTTTGTCGACAATGCAAATGCTTGCCGATACCAGCCCTACTGATCAGCTTGTGTCTCTACAATTTTGTGAAATATTTCTTGCAACTTCAATCCTATGCTTGGCATCTTGGTAATTGCAACCAAAAATGGTAGTTATGGTAGTGGAATGTGAATGTTGTTGTATCCATGCCTAGCAATATTACAACTGTAACTATTTAAAATAAATTTAAAAACAATGAAGACTATAGATCTACTGGACTCAAATTAAATGTATGCCAAGCGTTATAAGTACTAGTTTTCATAAAATAGCCCCTAGCTGCAGACTTTGCATTCAGTAAAAAATGTTGTGATTGCATATAAGTTCATCAGGATCGGCGGATAAAATGTTCAATTCATTGATCTGATCCAAGTAGTAAAATAAAGATTTTTACACTGCAAACATTTCAGTGCATGGAGTCTACCATCTTTCTCAACACTGGATGAGTAACTGGTGAACTTGGTTACCACAGAGGAAGACGGATATAAAAGATGACACACATAGATTAAAGAAAGTCCAGATAGGAAACTTGTCTATTTGCACCCTAAAAATTCCAGGTAAGTTAGGGGATTGCGCCACGCGGGCGCCATGCCTAGACCGACGCTGCGCGAGTGCGAAGTGACTCTGCTGTGCGTTGTGTTGCGCGCTTATATTTCTTGACTACGACGCAATACGCATCTTACATTTTACCACCAAATTGTGCGTAAGCAAAGAACAACGCTTGACTGTCTTGATAGCCACATTCTCAGTCAAATTACCATGTAGTTGCCCGAGTATGAGGACACATTCCAGTTGATAATCAGGAAGAGGCGGGGCACCACCATGAATGTAGAGTTGAAATCATCTGGCAACACTGCAAGCTCTATGAGAAGCAGGGTCAGTGTTATAACCTACACCAGTCACTCATCTACGGTTGAGAAATATGGTAGACTTTATTGAAACGTCCGCAGTATGTAAATCATTTTATTTTACTACTTGGATCAGATCAATGAACTTATATAGAACATATTGCGATTGCTATTTTATGGTGGAATTTGCTCATTAATTGACCCTGGTAATGAGTGTATAGACAGGTGGCCCCTTATCAATTGTCTTGTCATCATTATGCCAAATGAAATACTTTGCAGTGTTAATGTCCAATATAATGGATCTGTATGTAAATGTTTTCAGTATATTTAAGCTGTATGAAAATATACACCACTGTTTTCTCATATTTGTATCTTGTACCATTTTCATTCATAAAACAGCTAGCCCCTCTAAATAAATACACATAGGGAGGAATGATGTTACTTCCAACATGTATACTGTTTAGACCTTGAAGTATGCAGTAAGCAGTAGATTTTAAAATGCACATAAACCAATATAAGGGGAAGTAAATTAGTCTGGTTTTTTAATCATAACCAAATACCCAGTCTTGCTGTTTATTCAAATGAACTTATGTTCAATGTTTGTCCATGTGGTAGCAACAAAATTAGGCAATAATAAAACTCAAATCATGAATGATTCATGTACAAAAAATATTGTTAAATATGAAGTGATTTGGTCTTAATCAATTATTACAAGTCTCTTACACAATACAAAACCACCAGTTCACAATATTGTAGGATACAAGGGATATGCTATGGACCTCGTAACAGAGTCTGATTGCTTGCTGCATACTTCAGGGTTTATAGAGTAAAGTGAATACGCTAAGGCAAAAAAAAATTAATTGTTTGATTGGCGTAACATAGAAAAAAAAATAGGGTAGGTAGGTCGTTTTTTTTTTTGTTTTTTTTTAATATTTTTTTTTTCCAAGTCTATGTTTCACATACAAGAACACAAAATATATGGCACATATACAAAAACATCTTCACTTTTTCTGTAACACATCTTTTATTTGTCATTTTGAATGTCCTGCAAGCCATATCTTGGGCTCCCATGAATCGATTCCCATCAAATTTGGGATTTGGAGGTTTTTTACCATGCTCAAAAAAATAAAAATATCTAGGGTCGGTGGTAAAATTAGGGTAGGTCGGGTTACGCCAATCAAAAATTTTTTTTTTTAGGCCTAATTTGGCATATCCCATATTGTAGTCTGAATATTACCTGATAGGCCATATGTGCAACAACCCTATCCTTACGTTGTGCACAGATTACATCACAGTAAGGCCCTGTATCCATAGCTGTTCCCCTGTGGCATATACCCGTGTTCTGTGTACCATTGTCACGCACAAACACAGGGAGCCTCTGTCGTACACAAGGTCACTGGTACGGCCACTAAGCAAAACAAAGGTTCATCATGTGTGTGGCGGATGACAATTGGGGACAATGGAACACGGAACAAAGGCATATAACTCAAGGGAACAGTCAATGGATACAGGGCCTAACCTGCGCACCCGGGGGGGGTTCTTCAAAAATTTTTGTACGGGTATGTGCCTGCCGGACTCCGAAAAAAAAACACCTATTTTTGGCTCAAAAACCCACCCATCAGTATACCAATTTTAATGGAAAAGCACCCAATTTTACTCAAATTGGGTGCTTTTTTTGCAAAT
>JXSR01S042455.1:0-10635 GCA_000969725.1 Ophiothrix spiculata | reverse complement strand
TTGGTGCTGCCCGGTCATAGGAATCATCTGCCGTAACAAGGCCACTGATATGATCACTAAGCAGAACGAAGTTTATTGTCTGTGTTGCGCCGCGCAATTACTAACAATAGAAACGAGAGCAGTGCACATGGAATATGGGTACAGCCAATGGATACAAGGCCTTAGGCCTTGTATCCATAGGTTGTTCCCTTGTGGCATGTGCCCTTGTTACATTTTATTGTTTAAATTGTAACGCGCCACACAGACAATGAACCTTTGTTTTGCTCAGTAGCGGTATGTGACCTCAGGTCCCATATCCATAGGCTGTTCCCATAAGCATGTAGCCTTGTTTCATTTCTATTGTTCGTAATTGTGTGCCACTACAGACAATAAACTTTATTCTGGTAAGTGATCATATCAGTGGCCATGGGTATGGCAGATAATAATAATAATAAGGCGGTGCTTATATAGTTTCTTACAAACACCACAAAGCGCTTCACAAGTAATTCAAAACTGCAAAAAAAAAATAGAATACAAACTAAAAGTTACCAAAATCTTAAGACTATAACTATGCAGATTATATAAAAAAAAGGTTAAAAACACTGATTAAAAGGAAAGCATACAAAAGCAGATGTTTGTTATGACCTGCCAGCACCAATTAAGATTGAACATGTTCATTCATGATGCAGCCAGGTCATAGAAAACATCTGCTGTACACGAGGCCACAGATATGATTACCAAGAAGAACAAAGTTTATTGTCTGTGTAGCACCACACAATTATGAAAAATGAAACAAGGGAACAGACTATGGATACAAGGCAGGAGCCGTCCTCATAAGTCAGGTTGTGGTGACAAATTATGAAGCACCGGGTGAATTAATTGCTGTTGTAGCGGGTAATTGTATTAAGCTTAAATTGTATAAACTATTACACTGGGATGATTACCTCTAGAAAGATGTTGACTGAAACTAATTTGCATACCTTAAACACTCAGGGATGCTAGTGCCTTACCACCAGCTTGCTATGTAGGTTGAGTCCTATAGAGACTCGTGAGAGTCGGAATGCCAACGTGGTTTTGTAGTGGTATACAAGTAGCGTTAGCTCGTGAGCTAGCCGCCCAGTAACCCAGAGGGAGCGGGCAGCCTATTTACGGCTAGCGGAGTGTTACAAGTAAAAACTTGAGGCTGGTTAATCTACGCTAGCGCTAGAATTATCCTGTGAAACTTGGTCTGGTTCGGTAATAGAATATCCATAAACACGGGTCAAAGTCGCAATGAAATTCTATCACACAAATTCCCACTTGGCGAGCTACGCACGTCCGTCCGTTTGGCTATCTAAGTGAGGCAGATATGACGGCGTCAAGTGGTGACATGGGGTCATGGACTAGTCCATTTTATTTTAGGGGTGTTATATGGTTTTAGGTCGTCCCATTCTTACGAAAGGTATGCAAATTAGTTTCAGTCAACATCGTAGAGGTAATCAAGCCCCAGTTAAATAGTTTAACAAACAGAATGTGTTTGTGACTAAACTGAATTGTTTCAGGTGAGTGGCACTGATATTCCACTTCACTGTCAATCAGTGCTACGATGTTGACTGAAACTAATTTGCATACCTTTCGTAAGAATGGGACGACCCAAAACCATATAACACCCCTAAAATAAAATGGACTAGTCCATGACCCCAGGTCACCTCTTTACTGTTATGTATATGAATTACATCAACTAATGTAACAGCTGATCTGCTGTGGGCAAAACTGTTTGGTTTAAATTTCGGTAAGGAATGACTTCCAGCCAGAAGGAACCGTTAATCCATGTGTTACTCCATCAAGCCAATTAACCTTCTGAAGCTGGGTGTACAGATTGACCCATACCCACTAGCTGATGCCGAATGATTTGAAACAGTTCCTGATGGAAAATATGGGCAGCAGTGCTATTTGATGGTTAACATGGAAATGAACTGTGTAAATGCCGATTATTATTATTGACATCATAGGGTTAATTCAAAACCAACGCCATATTTTTGCCACCAATGGCTTTTAATTAGTCCTTAAGTCCTTCTGCATAGTTTGATGACACATTGTCATCTTGGGTCCGCCTAGTTGATGCCAAATGAATTAAAATAGTTCCTGATGGAATATATGGGCATCAGTGGTATTTGATGTTGATGCATGGAAAGGAACTGCGTAAATGCTGATTATTATTGACATATGGCTACTTCAAAACCAACGCCATATTAGTTCTTAAGTCCTTCTGCATAGTTTGATGACACATTGTCATCTTGGGTCTGCCTAGTTGATGCATGGAAAGGAACTGCGTAAATGCTGATTATTATTGACATATGGCTACTTCAAAACCAACGCCATATTTTTGCCACCAATGGCTTTTAATTAGTTCTTAAGTCCTTCTGCATAGTTTGATGACATATTGTCATCTTGGGTCTGCCTAGTTGATGCCAAATGAATTAAAATAGTTCCTGATGGAAAATATGGGCATCAGTGGTATTTGATGTTGATGCATGGAAAGGAACTGCGTAAATGCTGATTATTATTGACATATGGCTACTACAAAACCAAAGCCATATTTTTGCCACAAATGTCATCTTGGGTCTGCCTTACCAGTGCAAAGTTTGCTGTATGCAAGTGGTAATGATAATCCAACGACAGGTCCTACACAACTCAGCCATGTCACCAAATAATTACCTCTGAAAAACAAAAATTGAGATTCAGTATAGGTATTTATAAAACATTAAAGGAGAATAAATTGGCAGCTAGAGATCAATTTAGTTCAGAGAACTAATCATATATGCCACAATAAAACATGGCATGTGCAATGATATTTTTTGAAATTAAAAAAACTTGTAAAATAAGCTGTTAAGGAAATAGTTCTTTAGGGTAATTACCAAGAACTAAAGAAAGCCTCTCATGGAGCCTATTTCCAATGGGGTCCAGTGTTCCCGCAAAGGATTTTGAAGTGAGCATAGACTGAAAACCAAATGCACAAACAGCCCTGACTCTGGACGTTGAACCCTGGACTCATTGGTGAAAAGGGAGGGCAGTACCGCAGTGCTAACCACTTCATTTGTTTGGGAATTTTATCAATTAAACCCTCTTCATATTTTCATTTCCCCAGAAAAAGGTCCTCGGCAAAAAGTTTTTTGAAAATTTGTGAGTTATCAGGATTGCACGTGTATATAGTGCACCAAGTCATTTAGAAATATGAAAGGATAACAAAAAACAAATATTTATGTTTAAAGTTTTCTACCCATGCAAAATATAATAAAATTAAGAAAAGCAAAAGCAAATTGTGTAAAATAAGTGCATTTAATAAATTCAAGGAATGCACTTAGATGAACTTGTTAAGGGCCGCTTCAAATATCAACCGGCGGTTGACCGGTTCTGGGCGGTTGTTATTGTTCAGATCGAGGGCGGTCAACCGCCGGTTGAGTTTTGAAGTGACCCCAAATGTTACTTACTCCTTGTCAGAATCTGTCTTCATTGGTAATACTGCTTGCATCAAGTCTGCTGTGTGACATGGATGCAGCTGGAAAAATGGCCGACCCAGAACAGGGTGCTCCTGAAAAAGATACAAGGAATTTTAATTCAAAATCACTCTGTCAAAATGTATAAATAACTATATACTTATATGAGAGTTTTCCAATTGATTCAACTTTTTTCAAAACTGTTTGAGATTTTTGTACCAAAAATTATAGTTTGCTCATACAATCCATGTGAAATTTTACAACCGAAATATGTTTTGTTTTGGAGATATTTATGGTACACTGTAAATAAATTCACGCAGTGAGGTAAAGACAACTCTGAATGCAAAATTGCTCAAAAAATCAAAATGGTTTGACCGACATTTAAAACTAAAGGCTCTACTGATGAGACTGAAAACTAAATATTGAAATTCAAACCATGCTCGATTAACTCTTTATACCACCTTTATAGGTCAAATTTGCATCCCATACTTGAACCCATTATGTTATGTCTAATAACAGCATTTTATTTGGGGAAATTTAAATGCTGCAAAACAAGGCATGCTGTCTCTTCCACACATTGAGCACAAAGGTTTTTGATTTGAACCCTCCACATTCACATAGGGCCAAACCATAGTCAGCCTTCAAACAAAATTTTCGCTACCAAACATTTGCTTGTGACGTGTTTGCAATCGAATTTAAAGTATAAACCGGTAGCATACATGTAATATGTAAATATGGCAATTCAACACATGTGCAATTTAGCGTGACATTTTTGGTCTCAACTCGTTGTGGAAGTTATTTTATTTGAAGTCAATCGTCATTTTGACGTCAAGACCAAATGTTTGTTAGCGAAAATTTTGTTTGAAGGCCGACTATGTTTTGATACTGAATCAAACTAAATTATAAAACTTAATGTTTAAACTTTCCACAAAACAACAATTTTGTCCAAATTGTCCATGGACAGGTTAAAAGATTGTGCACTGTGCTTTAACAATCAACATCTACCTGCTGTGTGATAAATGTCCAGCGTTGGTGCTGCAGTCTGGTCTGGTAGTAGGCTGGGATGGCTTGCCATACTTCATCAAGACTCAATAACTTGCCATCTGAAGTGATAAATAAAACATAAATAATACACAATTGTGACTTTCCAGCTACTAACACCCGTTAAGTAGGCTAACTTCATTTTGCGCTACAGGTGAAAATACATGCAAAGGTCATAATTTGATGAAACTGATCTTTTTGCATAATCTTCATGAATTCTTCGAAGCACTTGTGGATGTCAGGTTAAGTTCACCAAGGTGTCATTTTAAACCTTATAACATGCACTTTGCAGATATGTAAAAAGGTGTAATGACCAGTGGGTCCTAAACTTAAAGGTGCAATTCATGATTCTGATGTAGAAACAACCTCACCTCTTTTCTAGCTAAATAAAGAGTTCATTAGAAATGTATGCTGACAATTTAACTTGATTCCGACAAATCGTTTTCAAGTTACAAGCTTTTCAGCATTTTAAAAATCCCATGCATAGGCTACTGTGTTACATTTTGATACATTTTCCCACTTTTCTCAAAAATGTAAGCACATTTTAATCCATGGTTTGAGGATTGTAACGTATACCAGTCACAGATTCTTTTTAGCCAATAAACTTGGTGACCTTGACAAAGAAAAGTGGATCATGAATTGTCCCTTTAATGGGCAACCTTATGGCTGCTTTGAGCTGAATAGTCACAATATACAAGGCACTGCTCCAGTTGATTTCAAGCATGTGTTCAACCATGCCCATCATGTACCACACTACCTGTGACTAAATCAACTGAACTACACACTGCCCCCATTGAGTAACTCCTCTCATGGTGTCAGGCAGTGGCAGTATACTACACTACAAAACAGACGGTCCAGATCACTTTCAGTGTGGCAACATGAACCTGTGATTTTCTCGGCATTACAACAAGGCTTTCACAATGACCATTAGAAAATACGGCAAAATAACAATGAAATTAACAGAAAGCAAATTTTCGATGTATTTATATTAGAGTTTGAAATTGATGTCAAACTCTAACAAACACCTTTTTCAATGGATCGAGAGAGCCGGGCCCATAACCAGGATTTTTTAAGGGAGTGCAGGTTTACAAAAAGTGGACTTTTTGGAGGAAAATGTTTCATTTCGGTCGACCCCAAACTAATTTTAGTGGTTTTGACAAAGTGACAAGCAAAAAATAAAAAAGTTTTCAGTAGTTTTGAAAGCATTTTGTGTAGTATTTTATTAAGAAATAACATACATTTACGTGTATTGGTGATTTAGGTGTTCTTTTGGTGGACAGTCAGGGGAATTTTGTGAACCTTTTTTGCACATTGTCAAATTGGGGGAGGGCAATGCCCCCATCGCACCCCCTTGGCTACTGGTCTGCAGCTGGAAAGAGCATCATCGATGTTTCTCAAGAGCATTGGTAGAACATCATAAGAAATGTGTACTTGTATTGAAATTTATCACAATGTTTGTAGTGATTTTTAGACGATTGTTTGCAATTTTTGAATCTAATCCTGCAACAAGTTGTGCCAAAATAATCTAGTTTTTTAAAGTTTTACTTGGAATTGTGGATAATATTTTGAGTATTTTGAGTGATTGACTAAAAAGTGGAATTTGGTGAAGAACATTTGAAGTATAAGCAAATGAAACTTCAAATCGTTCCTGACTTATTGTATCAATACACACTATTGCATTATTGCATTACACATACACAAGACCAACATACAAGGCAAAATTAAACTTTTTGATCAAAATTGTCTCATTATTTGGTTTTGACAGTTACTACTGAACATAGAAAACGTATATTTATATCTGCAGATAAAATTGTGAAATTTTATCTAATGCACCTTTAAAACAATCTTTGAATATTTTTCCAATTTTAAAAAACACACCCTTGAATATCAGTCACACTTTTATTGGTCCACTCTGTAGACTTACAGGCTTTCCAGTTAAGCTATTTTGTTGGAAAAAATTCCTATTGTCAAAGAAGATCTTGTGGCAAAATCATTATCACACAGAAAAAAGTTGTCCCTCAGATGACACGCAAGAGGAGCTAAGAGGGTCTAATATATTTCACTCCTGTCAAAATACTAGAGTGAAACATGTTAGACCCTCTTGAGTGTTATCTAAGGGACAAACTTTTTCTGTGTTTACATCTTGTTGAAAATTCGCTGCATTTAACAAAAGTAGGTTCTGACATATTTTATAAAACAAATTGTCCAAAATGTAAATCAGACCCGAAACTTTTCAGCTTTTCAGCTGATTTCAGCCCTTTTTTTTTCACTTAGCACCTGATTTCAGCTCTTATCATTAAACGTTTCAGGTCTTTTTCTTGATAAATCAGCCAAATTTAAGGTCTTTGGTGCAGAATTTAATGGTTTTCAGCTTCTTTTTTGAAGATTCGGTTTCAGGTCTGTGTAATGTAATGTTGAAAAATAAAGTTAGATCTACAACATGATATCCCAGTCAACAACTATAACTAGCAGGACAGAAGAGAGGCAATATGAAGGATATTTTCTCAATATTTTACCAAGTAAACAATCCGTTTCCTTAGATGATCACACTTGTTGCAAACTCAGGTATCCCTCAGGGACATTTAGAACCGGTGGTGGGGTTGGCATGCTTTATGGACATACCACAAGCACAGATAGCAAAATCAGGTTATGCGGTATCTCAATAAGTCCCTTTTTCTTTGCAAAATTTGGTATTTTGAAAGGGTTTCCTTTTCAAAATTTTCTAAAATTTCACGCAAATTAGGATTTTGTTGACAAAAACTCAGAATATGCACCAGAAAAATTCAAACTTTTTGTGGAAATTGTGAATTTTTGTATAAAATTGGTTCAAATTTCAAGTTGGGCAATTTGGCACATGGATGGGTCATCTTTTCTTGAAAGTTGTATTTTGGTTATTCAAATTTGGCCCAAACCAAACTTGAGTATATAGCACCTGGGATTTTAAAGGAAAAAACATCACACACTTTCAAAAATCAATGTTAGAAACAATTTATTATTGAGATGCAAAATATTGGAAATGACAACGTGTGCCAACATGCACAAGTAACTTTGTATCGCAGAAATTTGCATAAATTGTAAGAAAATGATTACAATTACATGTTATGAGAGATTGATGGGTGTTGCAATTAGTCAAGTTATTAAAAGTTATGAAAACATAACAATTTCAGGGGTGCTCTGGCAAAATGAGCGAAAAGTTGTGAATTTCAAAATTGAGTTTATGGCATATTTGAATTCTCTATAATCTCAGCTTTCGTATGATATGTAACATGTCACACCTTATTTCTCCATTCTCCATTTAGAGATCAAAATACAAGGCAATCCACTGAAAATCTGGCAATAAAAATGAGCTACAAACCAATTTTTGAAATTATCGATTACTAAAGTAAATGATAGCAAAATGAGATCAATTAACTTCCCAGCATAATTGACCCTCGAAACTCGGGGTATAGTTAAACTCCTGTGCGTGGATGCATTTTATGTCAAAAAACAAAATTCGACCTTTTCACCTTCAGAAGCCATTTATTCAAAATCTTCATTCGTGACTTTCCGCTCATTTGCCAAAGCAACCCACATTTGGTTTAACAATAGAGGGCCCATTTTCCACTCTTTCTTTGTTAATTGTCCCTTTTTAATATTTAACTCTTTCACTCCGGCAAGCCGCTCACAGCGGCTCTCAAATGCGTGCACGATTGGCCGGAATTTCTAATTCGACACAATTTATTCAAATTGCTCTAAAAATAAAACTACAAGCCCAAATTGGTTGAAAATTCGCCAGCAAGCAGTTGAAACAAAGGGCTATCTAACACCATCATTTTTATTAGCAAAGAGTGTAACCCTGCTGACTACAATTATATGCTATCATAAAGTGAGGTGTCTGTGAGTTGCTCTAAGCGGCTTGCCGTCGAAATAGGACAGATTGTTAAAATTTCATTCCGGAGTGAAAGAGTTAAGCTCCCAAAATAATTGTTGAGTTTTGTGGACAAATTTAGGCCTTATTGTTTTCATGTGAGAAACATTACTGTGAAATGTTAGCATTTATGAAATAGTCAGGTTGAGTCGGGATGGGGAGTCAGAAGCACTAGATATTATTTTGTGGCGCTTATTGGGAAGACAATGCTTGTAAATAACAAGTGCGTGCATTGCGTTTTGTGTATAAAGTGCAAATCTTACGCTTAGTTACAACCTGCGCATTTTGTCAAAATCTTCCCGCCACTGACCAACAAATTATGGAACACTGCCCTCTAAATTAACACCACAATCGTCTTTCAACTATTAAGACCTTGAAACCTGCCATCGTTTGTGAATGGGTTACATTCAGCTAAATAAGATAACTGAATCGCTTTTAGTATATAGCAGTGTATCAGACAGCAGCTTAAGTTTGTTTAATACACTGCAAAGAAACCTGATTTACGATAATTGTTAAAAACGTTGCCTGTTGTCATGGTAATTTGATAGTTTTGTTGCCAAATATCTCTGTTACACATTTATGTTTGTCACTCACATTGATAAGCAAAATAGATCATATGACGTTAGAGAGTCTGTTCAAATGTTGTATAGAGCTGTGAGCTGGATAGAATGTTTACAATGGTTTTCTTGGGTGTTGCTTACAATAAATGGTTGCCATGGTGATTGTCTAGTTTGGAAATGCTTTAAAAATTAAGATTACTTGACTTGATTCTGTGCTAAAAACTAGAAACTATTAAGGCTATAGAAATCACACAATTGTGACCATCCCCAGTGAATTTTCTTTTTGGTCAGTACATTACAGATTTGGTTTAATAAATTTTGTTACAAAGCAAAAGGCTCATAGCCTCATACTGATGATGATAAAATACAACAGTGAAGAGTGTTGAAACTTCTTCATCATAAAGTTAAACTAACCTCAAACAGGAGGCCTTTTGTTCAGATTAAGGGGTTTTCTCACTGATGCAAAATCTCCTCTGATTTTCTTTAAAAATAGGTATTTGGTTGATTTATTTGTGCTGACAAATCTAAAATACTCTAAAATCTCAATATAGTGCCCCTTTTCAATTTTGCGCCCTCAACTTTAAACACCGATGATGTTTACGCAAATTATTTTTGTCTAGTTCTAAGTATAATATACATGTACACATCCATCAGATGTGTCAGGCCTGCTGGTGTAGTGGCAATAGACCGTACCTCTGAAACAGGGAACTGATTGGAGCAAAAGTTCGAGTCTATCTGATGCCGAGTTCTGTTTTTGAACATTTTGATTATTCTACTGTTCTGCAATTTTTATGCTTTATTATTTATTCATTCGTTCCTTCATTCATTCATTCATTCATTCATTCATTTATTTATTTATTTATTTATTTAATTATTTATTTATTTATTTTATTTATTTATTTATTTTACTATATTTATATCAAATATTTACACAAATGATATTTCCAACTAACATCATCTTTAGAAGATGACGATTGGTTATCTTTCTGGGAAGTCTTCATTTTCAGATACCTTTTTTCCAAATCCTTCCTATGTTTGAACATACAGAAAAATCCTTCGACGTATCATAACGTGAATATGGCAGATTATTCAAATGCATAATAATAGTAGGTTGGTTTCAATGTTTTGTTGGACCAACCAAGTTCTGCCATATTATAATCAAGGTTAGGTTATTGAATTTCAATGCATTTCGGAAGTGTTTTAAGCTAGGATTCCTTTTATCCGTTTGCGATGCAGATGCGGTGCGTTTTGCACTATAAGGGTACTGGTAGTGGTATAATTTATAGCACACGATTGAATGGAGATGAATGGTATCAGGTTAAAGCTGAGATTCAATTTTGACCTTCCGTTTTCAATGCGATTCCCCATGCGGTGTGTTTTGAATCGATATAATGGTTTTGAGCGAGAGTGATTCTTTTTATCCGGTCTGTTTGCGGTGCGTTTCATGAATCGGTCCCTGGAGCGATTCATCCGTTTTGTAAATTGTACAATTGTGTAGGGAGTGGCCATCTTTCTCTTTCTCTTTTTCTTGCTATCTTTTCTATTTTCGGCATCTTTTTAAAGATGCATTGGCCAGCATGCATAGATTAGCCATTCCTGGCTATCCAGGTTGGTACTTCTGTATGAGCTTGGAAGAGACCATGAGTTCATCATGGATCTAATGGCATGTGTC
>JXSR01S042454.1:5664-15792 GCA_000969725.1 Ophiothrix spiculata | reverse complement strand
GAGGATGAGAATGTGATCGGAACCTACACCTATACACCAATATTCGAATTAAGGTTATTTCACATAGAAATTATGTTACCGGAATTCAATCAATTAAGTGAAAAACTTAATTTTATATTGTCGTTATTCGCTTTGCCGAATGTCTTAGTATTATGTTCCATTTCAATACAGGATTGCTTATAATCAAAACAAAAACATTTAAAATGCAGGGTTTAAACAGAACAGACAATCTGATTTAGTTTTCAACGTTGAAACAACGTTGAATCAACGTTGAAATTTCAACTCAACCATTTTTCAACGTTGAATCAACGTTGAAATTTCAACCGTTGTCATTTCAACCATTTTTCAACCTCTTTTCAACCTATGGTTGAACGTTCAACCCGTTTTCAACGTTGAAATGTGACCAAATCAAATTTTCTTAATTTCTCTTTTTCTAGACTGCACATTAAGTTTCACTGAGTTTATCATTGAAATCAGTTAAATCATTCACACCTTTACAAAATAGGGCAAAAACATGAATGAAATTACATTTGGGTCATGTTCAAAACCTAATAAATAAGTAATTTTTAGGTCGAAATATTTTTGCACTTTGCAACCCTGGAAGTTGAAATTTCAACGTTGATTCAACGTTGAATCAACGTTGAACGTGCCCGCTGGGATGCCTTCATGCCTTTATTCATTTGATAGTTATATAAAATAGTGTAACATTTTACACGTTTATTAAAGCAACCCATCATGACATTGTGTCAAAAACTGTTGGAAATATTAGTATATGACACTTTAGTTTATATCTTTTAGACCTTATAATGTCCGATTCAGAGGCGTTTGAACAAAAAAGGGGGTCAACTCTCCCCACTGTCTCCTACTAAAGAACTTTTGCCAGTACTATTTTTTCTGATCTTACTAGATTAACAACTGGGTATCCAAAATGGCACAAACCTATGAAGTTGCTACAGAGGGATCTATCGGTTTATCTTATCACAACCGACCAATAAAATACCTCAAGGTAATTAAATGTACTGCTTATTTACATCATTACAAGTTGAATCGAAATCATTGGTATAGAGCAGGCCTGGTATAGAGGGTTTGCGCAACGCAATACACACCATGCCTGTTTTCGCCGCCATTTTGGTGGGGCGGAGTAGTTCATGATGTGAACAAGACATCAAAATCAACTATAATTAATAATTCATATCATGTCATGTCTTGAAATTTACACTGAATTTACGTGAGAACATTCTTGCTATCATCAGTAAATAATTTGGTAAGTGTATGTATATTATGAATTTCTTGGATTATTTGATGGTGACTGAGTGGTGTCATGTGTCTGATTTGACGTCACTCTATCGGGGCATCGTAATATTGCAACAATCAAGCGCCTTGTTGTATAAGACTTAGATTCATCAGGATTGTTCATGAATCGTGATTAAATTGAGCAACCATTCAGAGCCGTCGACGTCATTAAAGTCATTAAACGATATCAGTCAATCAACGATACCAGTCAATCAACACACAATTCCTCAGAGGAATTTCAATATTCTTAATAAATACTTACTTTATATATAACATATTAGAACTCACACGTGGCCTAGCGGCATAAGTCCCCGACGCTTAATCACCGGGCATTTAGCGCCGTGGGTTCGAAGCCGGTTTGCAACGTGCGTAGTTTCCTTGAGCAAGGTAATCACTCTTATGTGCTTCTCTCCGCCCCGTTGTCAAGTGGATAGCGGCATTCTTCCGTGCTGGGAAGGTAACAGACTCGCGGTAAAGGAGGTGTGGCGATCCCTCCATCGCTAATATAACAAAAAAGAGGAGTATGTCCCAATCGCTTTGAAAGAGAGATGGACACCCCTACATGTATAAATACAGACCGTCCACTTTACCTCTTTAACTAGAACTCAACTTAATCACGATAACAGACGATGATCCCTCTATTCTGTAGTTGACATGTATTTATTTTTCTCTTTATTAATGGAGCTTTCTTCAGGCGAACCCAAGCTGTCAGTTGTCATTGATGGAGGGCTCCATCCCCGAGAGTGGATTTCTTCTGCCACAGTGTTGTATCTTACCAAATATGTAAGTAACCAGGAAATATTTTATGAACAAACAATGTTTAGTATTATACCATTATCAAGATTCAGGGTGTGTAATTCTTGCAAGATTTAAATTCACTCGAGATGTGTCCAATTTTAGACAGGATATAGGTGAAACATATGTGTTATTATGAACAATGTCTTTTAAATAGCGATATATTTATAATTGAATTGATCGACATTTCGAGAGTAGGGGATGGTGGGGTAAGTTGGCCCCCTTTTCATTGAAACGCCCCTGAATCGGACATGATTCTATTCAATATTCCTTCCTTCCTTGCTTCCTTTTGCCTTCTTTCCTTCCTTCCGTCCATACATCCTTCCTTCCTTTCTTCCATTAGTTTCCTTTCATTTCCTGATTTATCCCTCGTTCAATACGCGTTGTGCTGCAGTCCTTCTCATGTCATTAAAGTGATAAAAACTGCGTAATATACAGTAATACATGTAAAACTGTATTGTTTCTTTCATTCTAACTTTCCAGCTTGTTGAAGGATCTAAAGTGAATGGCTCTGATGCTGCTCATCTGCTGAACATGTTTGATTTTTATATCATACCAGTTCTTAATCCCGATGGCTATGTATACACGTGGACAACCGTGAGTAAATGTACATCGTGCTGGCATATACCAGTTGTGGTAACATGTAGAAAAAATATTTGCTTGCAAAAACTATAGCAGTTCTTATGTTCGCATTAAGTATCACAGTATTATTATTTTCAAAATTCAACAAGATTGTAAGCATTTTACTTTGATGTAATTTTAACGTTCACCGAGCCCAATGTGAACTTGAAATTTACATGCCCAGAGTTGCTTTATATAATAATATAGGGTAGGGTCTCTTCTTTTCATTGATACCAAAATCATGAAAATCCGATAAGCTGCTACGTAATTGACGTCATAAATTACGTCGGATCTGAGAATCGTGTCGAAATCTGATTTTGGGCAAAAATGACAACCGATACAAAAAATTAGATACTTCTAAATGTCGGATTTTTTATCAGACTATTGCTAAGAAATCAAGAAAATTATAATTTTAAACATATCCTGTGAGTGTAAGCGTCATATCAGTGCAGATTTTTTTTTTTTTATTTAAACAAGTCTGCAGTTTAAAACCTTGAAAAATTGAATATACTTATGCTTATTGCAGTGTTCTTCATCATTCGCGCCAAAATTTGATTGACAGGTTTCATATAAACAACTCACTATGGAATGCATGGAATGCAGTTATTTGCATAATCGATATACTGGAAGAGAGCTCACTTATTATTCATTGAAAATTGCACCAAATTTGGTTCAAAGTCTGATTCTACACAATCAGTTAGAAAAAAGATTGCCCAAACCGTTACTATTTTGTTGAATTTTGAATAAATGCGTTTCTGACATAGGTATCTATCTACGTTTGTTGATAATTCAAAGCAAATAATGATGTGATATCAAATATATATGAGTATCTAGGATCAGATTGTAATATATTTGTGGAAAGTTTCGTTTTTCTGACTAAAATAGTTTTTGCACACGGTCATTTTTCTACATGCAACCATTTTTGGGACACCTAATACATACATATTGTTTTCAACAAACACGTATGAACATTCATTTGGATATATCAGTTTTTCCTTGAGTCAAAGAAAACACAACCATTTGTTTGGAGACACAAAACAATGTTCTACGTATAGATTTACCTTTTCATTGTTAAAATAATTTGGATGATTGATAAAAGCTTTTTAGAGAATAACATGAAACAGTTCTGCCCAACTAACGTACAATTGTATATTGCACAGCGTGCTATCTGTTTTATTTAAGGGGGTCAAGTCTAACATTTTTCTTCCGCACGTTATTTGCTGGTCTTTAAAAAGGCGGTCGTATGGGATTTACCTGCACAATATTGTTTTGCAATTACGTGGCTGAAATCGTGCATCAGATTAGCAAACCTTAGTCTTAGTTTTTCTCTCTTTCTCTACGGGTTGTGGCATACGGTCAAGAAAAAATCTTATCGCTGATGCCCTTTGAAAGATCAGACATGCTGTTTGATATATGGAGACAAGAGCTCAACAGTCATGACAGTGTGCAAATAAAAAGCTCAATTCCAAAAGGGAATAACTCCACTTTTTGTCAAATTGGCCCTTAATTTAAAAATGGTGTTTTTCTCCCATTTTACTTTTTTGGGGTTATTACCTTTTGGAAACAATATCTTCAAATATAATCATCGAGTAGGCCAAGAGCTGGACTCCAGTAGGTTTGATCTAACAACATGATCTGTTAAATAAAACCAAATTGCGTTTTTCAGCAAATAAAGCCAAGGTGACCCTTTTCAGGACAAGGAGAGAAAGGAAAGGTCACTGCAATAACCAGGCCCGTAGCCAGGATTTTTTCAAGGGGGGTGCGGATTTTCAAAAAGTGGACCTTTTGGAGGAAAAAATTTCATTTTGGTCGACCCAAAACTAATTTTAGTGGTTTTGACAAAGTGACAAGAAAAAAAAAAAAAAAAAAAAAGGTTTTCAGTAGTTTTTCAAGCATTTTGTTTAGTATTTTGGTAAAAACGGCCTTCCATTTACATGTTTTGGTGCTTTAGGTCCTCTTTTGGTGGGTATTTAGGGATTTTTTGTGGACCTTTTTTGTACATTGTCAAATTTGGGGTGGGGTGCGACGCCACCATCGCCCCCCCCCCCCCCCACCCCCACCCCCACCCCCCTGGTTACGGGCTTGGCAATAACTATATGTACTTTTGCTCTCACGTGGACCAAACTTGCACCATGAAAAGCCCTTAATCTTGTTTCTTGGTTGGAAGGTCAAATGGCTTCCAAATATAAGTTAAACGATGCAGTAGATGGACTCAGGCGAAACTACTGGTCCGGGAACCATCTTGTACGGTATATATTTCTTTCTGTATGAAATGCCTTTCATGTTTTACTATTGTTCTCCATTGTATATAGGATCGTTTGTGGAGGAAAACACGCAAACCAAACAAAAATTCTAAGTGTATTGGAACCAATGCCAATAGAAACTTTGCAACTGTCTGGGGAGGTCAGCATATTTTTTTTTTTAATTTACAACGGTAGAAAGAGACAAGGTGTCAGTGGGAAAATTCAACTGGTCAACTACACAACATAAATGACAGTCAGTGAATGAAATCAATGACCAGTCATGATTCGGACCCTGAACACTGTCATTACTGGCACTACGCTCTTCAAATTGAGCGATGATCCAGATAGAAGAAAATGGTCGATTTTATATCTAAATTTAAAACCGTTCTCAATATCGTCACGTCGAAGAATCGTGGAAAGTACATTTGGAAATCTTTTCAAAGGGAATAATTATTTTTGATTTTAATATTTTGTTCATTATTCTCCTAACTCCATATCATTTTATTTCTAGATACAAGAGACCTTCGTTCGAGTAGCAACCCATGCAACGAAGAGTATCACGGTGATACACCTTTTTCTGAGCCAGAAGTAGCTGCTTTTAGGGATTTCCTGATCAATCTTGGAAAAGCGAATGGCAACCCAGGTGTAGCTTTATATATTGACTACCATTCGTATAGTCAGATGTGGTTGACGCCATATGGGTATACCGATGAGAAACCAAGCAGTTACACAAAACAGGTTAAAAGTTTTTTTGTTATGATCATTTTGCATGAATTGCAGTTGGGGAAATTAGAATATGTATTAAATGGGAGGAAAAAGATGTCCATGTATATATACGATGTTAAAGATATACTCACGAAAGTCAATACCTCCATCGTAAAAACAGGCGGCATAGGCCACGATTTACTAGAAGCGACAAGGATTAGGGACAAGCAATTTCTAAACGCAAATTTAAGAGTAACCCCGGAGTTACCCCAACCTCTGACCTTCAAACTTTGAATGTGGTATGGTCAAAACCTTTTTCGTTAAAATAAGCGCAAAGAGTGAACTTAGGCGTTGGAGCACAATTAGGCCAAACCACAGCCTTAAATTTCCAAAATGACCGTAGGTTAGATTGTTTACCTCAAGATTATTGTAAACTATCCATTACATGTTTTAAAATTATTTAAAGGTGCATAATAAAGCCTACGGTCGCCATCTTGGAAAATTAAGGCTATGGTCAGGTTACAGCCGGCCGCTCAAAGTTGTGACCTAATTGTGCTCCAGCACCTTAGAGTACACCAAGTCGTTGCTGCGCGCAAGACGCTTTAACTAAAAGGTGAGCATCGTTCTTAAAAGGTGAGCATCGTTTTATAAAGTTCTGTATCAATTCATTTTGCTGACGTACTACTTCATATATTTCCCCCCCCCCCGTTTTAGCAGTTCTGTTTGGGACACACAATATAAGAATTTCAATTTCTTTCCAGCTGGAAGGTGCAAAAATAGCAGCAGAAGCGTTACAGCAGGTACACGGGACAAAGTACAAAGCAGGAGATATTTTCTCTACAATTTGTAAGTAAATTCAAGTTAAGACGAAGTTTTTTAAGTTGGTGACAAAGTCTTTGCGACGCAAAGCCGATGTTGCTAAAAGGGAAGGGCAATGACTACATGTCATATACTAGTATTCGTTTCTCGTTTTAAAGGTAATGCATTAAATGTGACCAGTTCTTATTGTTCTTATTTCTTTTTTTTTAGTTAAGTATAGGCTTACAGGTATTATGCAGCATTAATTTCACGCTTTATTCCGTTATGGTCTCTGAAATTCGGAATCCGATTCAATGTTAGCACCCCGTTCTTATCGTTAAGGTTGTACAATTAGGTATAGGCTAACAATTCCCACTCATTAGTTTCACGTTTTCTTCCGTTGTGGTCTATGAAAGGCGGACTTGGATTCCAAGGGGACTAAGATCACATTTACATCGGTGTAGCAGGAACATAAGTCCTCCGTTCTAATTGTCCGGGTTGTACAGTAAAGTATAGGCTAACAACTCTCACGCAACATTTAGCTTCACGCTTTATTCCGTTATGGTCTATGGAAGGCTTACTTCCATGTCAGCATGTTCAGGGGGACTACGATTACTTTCACACCGGTTTAATAGGAGTCACAGTCCCCTGATCTTACTGTCCGGGTTGCATAGTCTGGGTGGTATAATAAAGTAAAGGCCAACAACTTTCACGTAACATAAGATTCACGCGCGCTTTATTCCGTTCAATTAGGCGGACTTTGATTTAATACGAATGTAAAGCGGCCCATACACGATCAATTTTATTGAAGCAATGTTATTGATATGAATATTGTCAATAACATTTTAGGACACACACGATTCAATTATATTGCGCAATAAACCCGTCATTTGAATGCAGGACGTCGACGGATAAGGTCATGGATATTGAAGGTACTATGATGACCCGATGCGTTTTCTATGCAGACTGAGATTTGATTGCACAATAATATTGACAGTTACAATACACGAGACAATATTATTGTGCAAACGTCAATAAAATTCAAAGTAGATTAGATTTCTTCAATATATTGCGCAAGCCATCAATATCGTATATACACGATCAATAATATTGCACAATAGTCGATATTGCACAATAAAATTGATCGTGTATGGGCCGCTTTAAGTCACCCGTTCTTATTGTCTGGGTTGTACAGTAAAGTACAGGCTAACAATTCTCACGCCACACAAGTTACACAATTTATTCCATTATGGTCTACCATTTCAGGAGGACTAAGATTACTTTTACATAGGCTCAAAAAGAGTCGAACATGGTCGCTTGACAAAAACATGTTCAGGTCAATAATCATTTTCATTTTAACTTATCTAACCTTATCTCATCTTTGTTTTTCATTTCAGACCCAATTTCAGGAGACAGTACTGATTACACGTATGACGTTCTAAACATCACCTATACTTACGCTGCCGAGGGGCGGCCCGGAGAGGATGATATATTTTATGGTTTTATGCTTCCAGTCGGTCAGATTCAAGAGAGTGGAGAAGAAAACTGGGATGCGTTAGTTGCTTTATGTAATTTTGTTGCCGATGAAGTCGCTGATGACAGCAGGACGGATAGGTCTGCTGGAAATGGAGGCGATGATAGCAGACATGGTGGTCAAGGGAATACCAATGGAAATAGTGGAAGTGAAAATGACATTGATATTAATGCAAGTAGCAAAACTTGTAAATCATATGGAATAAAAAAACGAAAATCCGACAAATTACGTAAAATAAGAAAACGAATGATAGGAAGCAGTGATGAAGGTTTTAATGACGTGGATAATAGCTGGAAATGGTGGAAGCTATGACCCAATTCTCTGTTATGAATAACTCTATTTGTCACTCCTGAATATAGTTGATACATTATAAAGTTTAGAAGATGGCATCCCCCTATTATAGCTCTCTTGTACGGGAGGTTAAAATTTCACAATATGCATTTTAGAGGTCAAGGACAATCACTTTAAAGTCAATTACACACATAAGATAGGAACTTACACCTGTAAGGTCTACATTTCCATTTTTACTCAACATAGATATTTGCCCTAACTATGTGTTACATAAATACTAGTAATCTACAGCTTATCGTATCTAGATTATTATAAAATAATTTTGTCAAAGGACCTAGGACCACATCGGTGTAAGTTTCTCCCCTCCCTAAGGCAGGGAAATTGACACTCCTCAGATCAAGTTGTTTGGCACTATAGTATGCTCTATTCCACTTGAGCTCGTGTGGTCTAGTGGAAAAGCGCAGGACTCCGAATCAGTAGGTCGCCAGTTCAAGCCCCGCGACGGTCAATGGGTTATGTCCTTGGGCAAGACATTTAATCGCTATCGCTTCGTCGACTTGAACGATATTGGGGAGCTGTTATAGGAAACATTACAATCTACGTGTGGATAGGGTGTGTGCTTGGCCGGTTACTCCCATATTATTTAAAGCGAAATGATTGTGACGGTGACCTGACGGCAGCGCAATAACATATCGATAGTCTATTAACTGCGGTTAAAGGTTTCGTCACAAGCTCGTGTAAAAAAGTTATAACTTTAAAGGTTTTTATTTTGCAAAAATACTCGTCTGAAATAATAACTTTTCTTGCTTAGTGGTCACGATTACGCACGTGCGTAAATATAGATCGGAACAATAAAAATGGTATATATTATTATTAAAAAATTCAAGGTGTTTTATCTTAATATGCATGTTTTCCAGTTACTAACTCAACAACAATTACATCAGGAGTCCGAGCAGAAGAAACTTCAGGTAATTTTCAGTATAAAACCATACAAGTAAAGATGCCATATATTTTTTAAACATTTTTTTTAAGCTTAAATACCTGCTTGTTTTTATATGCAAAAATTGAATATCAATACTATATAATAATGTAGTCGTCAAAGATCTGCAGAGAGACAGGAAGAAACTAAATCAAGACATTAACGGTTTCTTCCACGGTTTTTAGGCGCCAGAGTCCCTAACCTAACAAATTTATGACCATCTTGAAAATGTCACAAAATATTAGGTTTTTTATACCAAGAGGAACAGCAAACAAAATCGTGTGTGGACGCCATTAAACAGCTAAAAGCCAGACGAACATTAAGTTTGTGGATTATGACTCTTCATCAAATCTTTATGGCAAAAACTGGAAGAAACAACGAGCCAAACAAAAACAACGCACTTGTAAAGCTTGATCGCATGCATAGGATTTTTACAACTTTAACAAACTGGGAAAAGTGTCTAAACCATTTCAGAACTGTGAAGACTCTTTTCTAGAAAAATATTGTATACATTTGGTTCGTATTAATTTTGGAACAAAGCAAGTAGGGATATAACAAAATATTGTCATTGACTTACACTGTCTGGTTTTATTGAAATTTTGAAATTTTCTTTCTGGTCAACTTTATGATCAACAATTTTCAAATCCTTACGCCCTGTTTATGAACAAGTTTAATGTACGTGTGTCAAGACCAGCAATAATGTTTTTTTTTTTTTTTTTTTTTTTTTGAATTTAAGAAAAACTTGTAAATCATATGGAATAAAAAAACGAAAATAACAGGTTAAAAGTTTTTTTGTTATGATCATTTTGCATGAATTGCAGTTGGGGAAATTAGAATATGTATTAAATGGGAGGAAAAAGATGTCCATG
>JXSR01S042451.1:0-20325 GCA_000969725.1 Ophiothrix spiculata | reverse complement strand
TTTTTCATCGTATTTATTTCTACTAAATAAAGCAAATGACAATCTTTACATGTACTGTTAGTAACATGCAAATTATTATAAGGTTTTTTTTTTCAAAATAGCATTTTGGAAATTTGTGTGTTGTCACCTCATGTGTTTTGAGTAGGAAACAGCAAAGTCATTCACCACATATGTATCTGTGGTATTTATGTACCAAACAATCAAACATTGATCGAAATGAAATGCATGTACCATCATGAACAAGTACTTCCGTCAAATAATGTAGTATGAGGATACTATGGGATCCGATTGAGTTGCTATTGTTTTCTATCATGTGTTAGTTTAAGGATAAATTTTGTTGGGACATTACGTACCTGTACCTATTTGAATCACCTTGTTTACTTTACAAGATATGCTAATCAAAGTTCAATAAGTCTGTAATTACTTCCTTAGCTTCCTCTTTTACAGGTAAAAAGAGTTATTTCAAAAACAATGAAGTGAACTGATCAACCTAAATTGAATTAAAATTTGGTTTAGCCTTTATATTTTGAGTAATTAAATTTAATTCATGTAGACTGAATTAAAGTTTGAATGAGTTAAACCAGGGGGGTTACTCACATATTTGGCCGAGCAGGAAGAAATCCTTACATTTTGGTCCCATTTTTTACCAAAAAAAATCCTTAAACATTGGTCAACTTTTCTGACTGAGTCCCAAATTTTACAATGTTTTGGGTATTTGAGTGGTGAAAACCCGATAATCGCAAATTCTTTGGAAAATAAGTTCATTTTTCAAAATGGGTACGCATTGTTGCCAAAATCACCCTTACAGATGTGCAGGGGTTTTGAGGCTTCAGCGGCACTCCTGTTCAACTCAAATCTGAGTACCCCCTCTCCCCCTTCCCCAGGCCAGGGAATCTTGAGTACTAGAGATTAGCACCACAGCACGGCCATTAGCAATTGAGCTTTGGTTTTGACTGTATGAACCACTTAAGAACTGTGTGATTATAATTCTTCATTGAAAAAAAGTAATAGCAATGTAAAACTGAGAGTAAAGACTTCCTATTAATAATATGGCATGTAGGAGGGGGGGGGGGACTTTCTATGATTTTAACTTTACATTAGTTATATGAGAATGTGGGGCTTTATTGAACATGTTAGTGTTTTACAAAAAATCATAAAAATGGGTCCCATTTTTGAATTCCCAAATCTTCCAAACATGGTCACATTTTCCAACAATTGTAGCAAATCATTGTAAAAATGGTAAAACAGGCTTACAGTTTTTAAAGAATAGGCTTATATTTTGCAAACCAAGATATCATTAACCCTTTCAGTCCTAAAATGCCACTGAATTAATGTGCACTTTATACAAATTGAATGCCTGAGCATTCTATCAGAGGTGGTCTAGAGAACCTGAGCATTCTATTAGAGGGAAAGGGTTTAGGGCAGGCCTGGTTTAGGGTTATGTTACCTGAAAATCTATCCCCTCCCCCTCCCCATCCAAACGAAAGCTGAGTAGCCGCCGTGTTATGCTGTCCATGTAAAGAATTAAGATCACTTTCATTCAGACATCATATTGTGGTATTGTGAAAGTTATTTTGAGGTGCATGACCTGATCACTTTTTGCCTCCCCCCCACACACACACTTTCCAAAATCAAATTTGAGATTCTGCCACAAGAAATTTTGTTTGAAACTGTATTTTTTCTCACTCTTGGTATTTTTCTCATTCTTTGTAATCTAAGAAAACCATGCAAACCTGAAATTTCTTTGATTAATCTGCAATCTATGATGTAAAAAAACACTGTTTTACAAACAAAGCTTATTAATTTTCCTGCCTTTGAGGAAAGCCTCTCTCAAGATCAGCACACAAAAACAAAATTCCAGTTTTTAACTTTTCAATTTTTTTACATTATTGGTAATTCATTTACCATTAATATTGAACCAAGTGTAAATCATCTGCAGATAAAAATTTTGATTTTTTTCACCACATAGCATTGGGCGTAAGCAGGATGTTTACTTTCTTGAGAATAGCCCCAGCATCTTAGAGATATTATGCTGGGCCATTCTTCAAATTGAGGGTGCTATTGCAGCAAGATCATTGCAGTTTTCATGAATTCAACTGACAGTTTGCATGTAGCCTTCTTTGAGGAATTTTGCAGGCTAGGGATAATGTTGTAACATAGACGTTGCTTCACATTTTTAAAGTTCCCTTACTATTCCAGTAAGTAACAAGGTCTTTAAAAAGTTGTTGACTTGCACTTAAATGGTGATATTGATGGTCAGTCAGTCGGATCTTTTTTTTTTTAAATTTATTTTATCGAAAATGGACCCCAAAACAACTTAATAAATAGTTTATGCAAATGTTTTCATTGTTTTGTGCTTTATTTATTCAAGATATATGTTTGTTTCATGCAAATATCTAACATTCTGTGAATATTGTTGTATATTCAACCCAAATATCATGGTTTTTTTACCAACTGCGCTGTTCAGATAGGCAAAAATTGAAAATAAAAAGCAACCCTAAATTTTGCAAATTTTGGGTCGGTCGCAAAGGGCAGGTCAACATTTTTTTAGGCCCAATTCAACCATATGATTCCACTAGCTCAATTGGAACATAACATTTGGAATATAATAAGATCATATTGGATAGTGGAAAAATTGTATCAGATATCAAAACATTTGTAGCACTAACAGGAAAGATCTTTTGTGCCCGGCCTTTTATGCTTGTAGTGAATAAATACAGACTCTATCATGTATTATTGTCCCTGCCGAAGGAGTTCGGGTTGGGGACTATAAAATGAGCCCCGTCCGTGTGTCTGTGTTTCCGTGATGAAAATGTTAACCTACATTTTCTCAGAGACCGAGGGTTGCACGTTCCTGAAACTTGATGGGTGGATGCCCCTTGACCGTCCTTGACCGTATTGGTTAGTGGACCAAAGGTCATCATGGGTCATGAAAGGTCAAAGGAGGTCAAATGGGTTAAACCTTGGTGTACGGACATGAAACTTGGAGGACGTGGTCGATTGATGATGCCAAAAGTATAGCTCAATGTGCATTACTGATCTCCACATTCGGCGGAGAAATATTTTACGCATCGCGTAAACCCGAGTTCTACAAGTTTGTTTAAATTGAGAATGGGAAATATATAGGCATTAAAATTTTGAAAAATTTAAAAGGAAAATAATATTTTCCGAGAAAACAAGTAATAAATGAAAATCAAACAAACAAACAAAAACACATTTTAATAATTTCTATAGAAATACTATTCTTGCCCGTAAACCTCAAACTTAGGCGACTTTTGTATGGGCCTTAGCTCACATGCTCTGAATGACATCGTTGTATATATTTCACAGATTCCGAAGAATTAAAGACAGGATAAAGGAATGACACATTCTATTATCAATCAAGCAAATATGCACTTCTTTTTATTGTAATATTGGTGATTTAGCTGTTTGATTTGGATTGTGACTGATTTGTTTGGCATGAGACATCAACTTCAATTTCCACCTATAGTGCAGTGGGATTCAAGCTGAGGATTTATGTTAGAAATTCTTAAAGAGTACTAAAAGAACTATGAAGTAATGAGAGCTTTAATTAAGGAGCTGTTGATAGGAAGTTCAATAGGAGCAACTTTAAAAATGAGCACTTTAAGAGGAGTCATAGATATAGAGGTGAGATCCCTGACTTAGTTTACCACCCCATGTAATAGCATCATCGTGGGACTCAAAGTAAGGGTATTTAAGTAGGAATACTGGGCCTGGGCTCGAGACAATCCAAATCTGGACCAACTGCAAGCAGGCACAATATATGTTAGTGTGCATCTTTTGAGATCTCTGTAAAGATAAGACATTAAATTGCACCTTGATTTATCCAGCATAAATACTTGAATAGTACACCAAATAAAATAGATGCATAAGGCCTGAGCGTAAGTGTGCACTAGCTGTTGAGACAAGTTATGATGTAACTTTGGAAAAAACCTGAATACGCCCAATTTTGTTTCCATGCCTAGATAAACATGGTGGTGAGTCTGGGATCTCCTCTCTAAATCTATGAGAGGAGCAGAAAATGGCTTCTTTTAATCCATTCAAAAAGCTTTAAATAGAGTTTTGAAGAGATTTTGATGAATGATAGCACTCAAAATCAAATTCCTAAGTAGTTCTTGTGTAATCACCTTGAGACTAAATACTTCTGTGTTCCTTGCCTCAAGATAAGGCAGATTTTTGATTTTTTTGTGGTTTCATGTAATGATGGAGGGCAAATCTTCTCTGTCACCCATTTCCTCGCTGGTCTCTTAGCAAAACAGAAGCGGTTACCTTTGCAATTTTGATTAGGCTTTGAATGATGATTATTTCCTGTAAATGGTTGTGTTAATTGCTCGGAACCTCCAGATACTTGTAAAGCACAAAAAGGTGACTTGAACGGGGGAAGTATTGATGATGGGTACATGTAGTCAAACGTTGTGGTCAGTAAACATAGCCTGGCAACTTTTCATAGAAATCCAATAGGGTTCAGAATCTGTACATCTTTTTTGAGCAAATGCAGTTTCCTTCTGCAGCAATGCTTTTATTTATTTATTTTCATCAGTCAAAAATTTCAGCAAATTATTGGAATATGGATGTGTAAATTTATAATATATTACAAAAACTGAAAGTAAAACATTGTTTTGAAGAGGGCTTTATTGTGTACATGTCTTGTAAGGGAAGTTTGCAAAGTTTATTAGGTTTGATATCGTCTATTGTAGGCACTTTTATTATACCACTGTCATTCGTTATAATAATCTTTGAATCATGATATTAAATAATATTAAAGTATGTTTGCTGGTGACCACCTGTAGCAAAATATAGAAGCTATCCTGGATAGCTGATTTGTATGTGAAAAAAATCCAGGAGACCTCCGGACTGATCCAGAATTTGCTGGATACTCCTGGAGACCACTTCAATGTAAAAATAAGTTTTGACTATTATATTAAAGGAAAATTAAATATCTTGTCTTATAGGAATTATTTGCAAATGATTAAACTTATTGGACGCCCTACTTTCAAATCCTGGCTAAACCCTTGAGTAGGTCTCCGGAGGTCTCCTGGATTTTTCACATGCAAATTAGATATCCAGGAGACCTCATTCCTGGAGGTCTCTTGGAAAGTTCTTTTTGCTATGGGCAGTACCTTATGTGCAATTCAATGCGATTACAGTATTTAGAAATGTGTAAGCGTCATTTCCTGTTTATCAACAAAGTATTGTGGTACATTGAGCTCTTGCTGAACCTCAAGGGATCAAGAATTTCAAAAGAAACTTCTTTCCCAAGGTCCTGCAACAATTTTTTCAGGGAAACTTACACTCAAGCCTGTGGTAGTACGCAGAAATGACGCTGATGGTCTTTGTCCCCTAACCATCAAACGATGATGAAAGCCACTTACACATGTACCTGGTGTGCTGTGGTCCCGGGGCTGCGGTATTAGCAGTCTGTAATGAAGTCAGGTTCTATGTCGTTTTTCATTATTTACTATTGTCTGATGTGTCAAAATGTTGTCAAATCAACAACTGTTAATAAAGCCATAAACCGCATAGACCTGTTTGAAGTTTGAATGACACTTTTGGAGCTAGAACAAATTCTGACTTGGGGAAAGACATGATCAGGTGGAGAGCTTTGTTTTTTTAATTAGCCCTATCCCTGCAAACTTTTTCATCAGGAAATTGTGAAATTAATATGTCCATTTACCTCATAGATGTGAGATTTATATTAGCACTAGAAATTGTGCCGTTTCCATATACTCTATAAAACTTGAAGTATGCAACAATCAATCAAACTCTGTTACAAGATCCAAAGCATCCCTTGTATTCTACAACATTGTGAACATGTGGTTTTGTATTGTGTAAGAGACTAGAAATGATTGATTAGCAATGATTAAGGCCGAATCACTGCGTATTAATATATTTTTACATGAATTCGTCATAATTTTGGTATTATTTTGGGATAATTTTTTGCTAACACATAGACAAACATTGTAAATAAATTCATTTGAATACTCGGCAAGATTTGGTACGCTGTTATGATTCGAGAAATACAGACTAATTTACTTCCTCGTATGCATGGTCATATTGGTTTTTGTGCGTTAATCAGCTACTTGTTGCATACTTCAAGATACAGAGTATAGCTGATCTCCCCTCCCACGGACTCAGCTTTGTGCGCAACCTGGATGAAAGGTCATTTCACTGGGATTTTAGATATGTGACCTGTCATATCGAAAGGTACCTAAAGGTCGGCATAGTAAATTACGGCCATTGAAGCTGAGCATAGTCAAAAATCACGTCCTAGGTCGAATTTCTAAATTTCATCAGAAATATTACCTTTGAGGTGTATCATTCTATCCCATTAATCAGGTTTTAACATCCAAAACATAAGAAAAATGGATTAAAAACCAAAATTAAAATCCTCTCTCCATTTAAGTTTTATGAAGTAAAAGCTTTAAACTCAGAACAATAGTTTTCTGAATCAGCCCGATGCCTTTTAGCAATTTGGATGTAACTTCGCAACCGAATAACCAAAAGCAAGGTTTAATTTTAAAGCTGAGACCAACAAATCAATTTTGATCTGGGGACCATTAAGGTACCTTTGGATATGATGGGTTGCATATATGGTATACAATAAATTGAACAATATTGAGAGCCTGTAACTAGGGCTAATTAGTACTAAATGCTGCAGCAATGCCCATTCAGTAGCTTGAGCATTGGATCGAGGTGTCCCAGGTTTGATTCCCACAAATGAATCTTGCAAAATGTTTTTTTTATTTGATAAATTAATTTCCGGGAGGGGGGGGGGGATATTTAATCTGAAGTGAGTTTGGATTTACTAATAAAAGGTATTGTCAGGGATTTTAAGGGAAGTGTATCAGAAGTCTATCCAGTACGAGTCAACATTGAAAATTGACATGCGTCAATAGCATCTTAGATGATCAGAGATAAGAAACCACATAAAAGTGTAAGGGACTGGGTTTTATACATCAAGTGTCTAAAAATACTGAAGATTGACGTTAGTGATGAGTCGCTGCAAGGATAGCAAAGACGTTGGGACAGGTGGGTGGGTGCATTCTACTTGCAATGATAATATTATTGGGTCCTAAAGAGAGGCAGGTAGATATACTTTTTTCAGGGGAAGGGGTAAGATTTAGCTGACTTTAGAGCAGAAGGGATTGATGACATTCTTCTTGTGAAGACTAGATGATTGAATTGTCAGGTGTACTTTTGCAGGGGGGGGGGGGGGGTTGTGAAACATGAGGAGAAGAGATAGTATGTTTGACCAAATAATTTTTTTACTACTGCAGGAATATATTGCAGTCAGTATTTGTTTTATATCATCATAACCCAGGTTCTGTTCATGTCATGCAATGGTAAAAACAATTGCATGAATCAAATCACTGTAATCATGATAAATATATTAACCCTAGCACTGCTTAATCCTACAAAATCCTACAGTAGAAAATAGTCTTAGTCCAAATACATCACAACCAGGAGATATATTAATATATGGTTACTGAATCACTGTCGAGGCAGCACCTGTGGTTGACTTGGTATGGGTGAATGTTGGATTGGGATGCGAGATGTCCCAGGTTCGAATCCTGGGTCGAATGCATGAAAATAGTTTTTTTTTTATATACAGTAAGATTCGAGCAAATATTTTTTGGTCTTTAATGGGTCAGGTTTAAGGTGATGAGTCATGAATTAGGCCCCCCAACAAAGTTGTTTGGTTGTCCTCCATTGCCTGCCCCTATTTTTCGAAACTGGATAAAAGGTTTTTTTCTTTGAGAATGTTGATCTTTTGAAAATATTTTTTTAGTTGTTGTTTTCATTTTGTTTACATTTTAATACTGTTTTTAAACTTGTATAAAGAGATTTTTCGGTACAGTTGACTTTTTCTGCATCTTTATAGAGGCCATAATTTGGTGTAGCTTTGATTTTGGAAAAAAGGAAAAAAAAATCTACCGCCCGCACTTGCTCAAAAAAAGTTGTGGAGGACAACCAAGCAATTTATTTTTTTGCCTTATGTGGAGCAGGGATTAGGTAGTGTAGTTTATATGGGGTATTATAGTACTGAGAAAGATGACAATGTAGATGCGAGTTTTATGTGATGGAGTTATGCACATGAAATTAAGAAATAGGGATGTTAAGATTAATATGTGGTTATTTCAGTTATTTGCTGGGTCAATAAAAAAATAGATCCATCTTTTATGCCAATGTCACATCGCTTATTGTGTTCTCAGTAATTTTTCAATATTAGTTGTATTTTCCAAATGTTTTCATTTTTGAAACATTTGTTAATATCATAGTTGATATCCAGGTTGAAATATCAGGCCAATGTGATACATAGAGGATGAGTTTGCAGAAAAATGTAGGGTGAATTTTGATTGAGTCGGTGATATGCAACATTTTGTTAGGTTGTATGATTTTGATTTCCTCTGCATAAATCTTCATTGAAGGCATATGCTATATAGACCCAATGTAAGAAATATTAATTTTGTTGAAAGTAGATTGTTTCTGAGCCACAAATGTCATGAGTGAATAATGAACTAAATGATAAAGCTAAGTATAGTTACATGAAGCAAAACATACATAAATTATAAGACTAGACAAACCCTGTTTATGGAATTTTGTCAAAAAATTGAGCTAATCTTCCCAGGATATATTTTTTAAGATTCCAAAAATTCAGAATTTTGTTATTTTAAATTAGGCTTTCCAGAAGATATATGGTTTTTGGCATTATTTCCAAAAATTACCATTTTGGTCAGGAACTGATCAAAATCATGTTCAGCATAAAAATCTGCGCGAATTTTCAGATATTTTGTCAATTTTTAGTAAAAATTTGTCATTTTTACACAAATTTCAAGATTTTTAATATAATTTTTAGCTGAAATTAGCCGATTTGACAAGGAACTGATCAAAATCATGTTCAGCATAAAAATCTGCGCGAATTTTCAGATATTTTGTCAATTTTTAGTTAAAATTTGTCATTTTTACACAAATTTCAAGATTTTTAATATAATTTTTAGCTGAAATTAGCCGATTTGACAAGTTTTTTTTTTGCGCGTGCTACGCGCGCATAACAAAAAAATCATAATTTTCCTCCGATCATTTTTGCTCAAAAAAGCCATCACCCCCTAAAATTTTTACCTTCCGCCGCCAATGTACACATTGATATGGTTTATACAATTAGTTTGAAATATGGAGTAGAAAACAGTTTAAGCAAGTTTGGTTTATCCCAGTCTTAATAAATAAATAAAACTATTTTTATAAGGAACAAGATACATAAATTCCTTCCAAATTGAGTGGTAATCATCTCATCCTGTGTATTTCCTTATTTGTCCATAAATATTTTGCTAGAAAACAGCACACCCTGTCACTACCGAGACAGGGTTACCCTCCATACAGTGTACTTGCAGATTTTACAAAATATTATCAACTTCATGAGTTTGTGCCAAAAACCGCATCAAATTATTTTAAAAAGGTTCCTCAACTTTGCTTAAAAATACTGTTTCAAAAATATATAGGACAAATAATTGTAAGTGTTCTCATATGTTTTTAGGGGATTTATAGTGCGCTATGCCTCCCTGATTTGTAATTCCACTTGCATGGCCTCTGCACACTGTACAGGTGTTTGCTGACCACTGTGGCCCAAGTAATCTCCATTCCACACTCAGCATCATTTCAGGTTTTGCGGCAACCTCTTGGGGTACTGAAACTTGATCAGCCCACATCAATATGTACCATTGCTTCCCGGATCAGCTCCCCGAGTTTCGTATGGGTTTCCATGAGACAATTAGCAGTTGGTTCCTTGTCCACGGGAATTTCAAGCACACTTAACTTTTGGCACCACCAGGGTTCGATCTCAGTACCTTTCACACCATAAGCGAGCGCCTTACTGTTTGAACTAACATGACCACTTTATCAGACTAATTTACATTGAAGTGTACAAGTAACTTTATGTATTTTTTACGGATAAATGGTTGCCCCATATCATGATGCAAGGCAAATATATTAGTGACAAATTAATATACTAGTACCAACTTGCAAAAATTATGCACCAAATCGTTGAAAATATACTTCCCTGGCTACACAAGCAGATTGCAATTTTGTCGTTTCCCCTAAATGTTTAGGCTTCTGCTACAACTGCTGGATGACAACTTTGAGCACTTCAACTAGTATTATATTTGTTCTCAAATCAATGAATATTTGCATATAGCCTTCTCTGGTCATGATGTTTTCTCTTACTGTATTCGTAAAGGAATATTTTTTAAGTTCACTGAGATTACGCTGTAGGAGACATTTAGGTCCGTATGCACAAAACATTTAGACCGGGTCTAAAGTTAGACCTGGTCTAAGTAAAATCTACTTTCATCAGAAAATGACCTTTAATCACATTTTCTTCTTGTAGTAAGTAGCTGATTTTAAAGATTCAAATGCAATTTTCAAAAATAATATAAAATGTAAATGCAGAAGAAAATGTTTTTCCTGATGGGACAAAATTTCACGTAGACCAGGTCTAACTTTAGACCAGGTCTAACTTTTTTGTGCATACGGACCATATTTTCCAAAGTGCGTTAGCACAGCTGTACTTCCCTTACTTTTCTTTGGTGAGTCCTGGGTTTGATTCCCAGTCTCGACACTATATGTGCATTTGGTTTTCATTCCATACTCATTTCAGCAAGTTGGGCACTCTGGCCTTCTCCTTGCATTACAACCTTGAAAAAGAAAGAGTTTTGGACCCCAGTGGAAAGCATTTTTGTTGATCCCTAGCTGTCAGCCTAAAAAATTATTTTCTTTTCCCCTCTTTTATAATTATGTAAACTTTGATCTCAAATGAAAAGAAATTAGCCAAAAAATGAGACTTTGTTGTCACTCTTAAACCCCCAGTAATGTTCAAGGAAATGAAGGGAAGCCTAGTAAATAACCTGATTTCCTGCCCCAGCCCAAAGCAGGTACTCAGCCAAACCCCGGTCTGACTCACAGAACCCATGCGTAGGTTTATAAACTAGTTTCTATGAAGCCAAAACTTTGTTGCCTTACTTCTTTGCCTTTCTTAAATGTTGAAGTCTGTAAATTCACCATTAACAGTCGAATGTTTTAACTCTGTAACTAATCTTAAAATGTGGATTTCAAAAGTATGCAGTTGTACCTAATGGGATAAATTTGTAAAACTGGATCTTACTTACAAATTTTCAAGATATATAATTAAACATCAAAATTGTTCAGCTTGGAATCTCAACTTTGGATTTCAAATGTGTGCACTTGGATAATTCAAATGGAATTTGGAGGAGAGGTGAAATATCTTCTGGTGTTAATTGAAGCTCAGGAGCCAGCATCTTTTGAAGATAAAGGTATGATTTCAGTACGATCATGTGGATAACGGTAACAATGGGTCTATCTACACAGGAGCACAAATCCAGATCAATGCACATCTCCGTAAGCCACTTTGAATCTGGACTACATGGCTACATGGGCATGAGATCTGGATCTGCTGTACAATCCTCTACGTACATGCGTCCTTGTAAGCATCTCAGATCTGGATCGGAGATATAGATCTGCGCTCCATCTAGGTAACCAACCCCAATCAAGTTTTTTTATTGTTTTATAATGATTTATTTTTATTAATTTTTGCTTCAGTTTAACATATTCATATATAGTGGAACAGTTTTTAAATCACAAGTCAGTGGCATACTTTGTGTCATCAGGTCTTTACAACACAGATTCTAGACTTGCCTTGTTCCTGTGGTTTGAACTTCAAATGTGATACATCAGCACCCTGTCATTAGTCTCATAAAGTCATATCAGCCTGGCCCAGTTCAACACAATGCTTGTTTGTCATTTTTTCAGAGAACCCCTTTGCAATGATTTCTTAACTTATGAACAACATATCTCGAACTGATGTCCCTACTTTTTATATACCCTATCCACTCGTCCAATTCAACTTTTTTCCGACTGACAAATCGTATTTTTTTTAAATACTCCAACTTTCAATAGTTTGACAAATCACCCTACTCTATGATTAAGCATTATAAAAGTATTTTGACATCATTTTTGGAACACTAGTATGAAATAACCCAATGCTACAATGACATACATTCAGAAAATACATAGTTGAATTGGACGAGTGAATAGGGTATCCCTTATTTCTCTGTTACATGCAGTATAACATCATTAGCACAAAGTCAGTGGTATACCTGTATCTTAAGGTCTTTATGACACAGATTCATAGGGACTAGTCTTGTTCCTGTGGTTTGCACTGCAAATATGATGCATCAGCACCCTGTGTCTGTGATGATCACATATACTGTGACCCCCAATTTAACACAATAGGGGTACATATGCTTGGTCATCATTTTTTCAGAGCACCCCTTTACAGGGATAACTAATTATCAGACAACCTATCTTAGCCTGATGTCCCTATCTTTATATTTCCCTTATTCCTCTGTTATATGCAGTGGATGATCTGTAGCACAAAGTCAGTGGTATACCTGTATCTTTAGGTCTTTATGACACAGATTCATAGGGACTAGTCTTGTTCCTGTGGTTTGCAGTGCATCAGCAACATGTGAATTGGTCGGATATAGAGGAGAGATTCCAAAGTGACAGGTGTAGTGGCATTTTTAGTCATGGTGCTCAAATCGGGGCTATTCAAGTCCACTCAAATACAGCCTAAATCAACTCCAAGTGCAGTAATTCAATTGAACATAAATACAAACCACACAAATATTATCAGGCAAATGGTACTAAAAAACTGTAAAACTTTTTTTTGTATTTATTCCCTGTGCTTGGGTCTGGTGGTGGGATAAAATACAAAGATTCTACACCAGACCCCTTCTCTTAACTCTTACTAAATTACACAGATAAGGGTGGTTCTTCGCTAAGTGTCTATTTCTGGCTTTAAAAAAAATGAGAAAAAAAGTTTTTCAAATCACAGGTTTTTTTCTTGGAATGTGTTCACAATAGTGCACAAATACTTGAATGAGCACTCGGACCAATCTTTAGAGCCTCAAAATAATTTTATGCGACATTTAATTTTCAGTGTTGTAGCAATGGGAAAACCATTTAAAGTCATTTCCGTAACACTATTTGTTATGGAAATGACAATAAGACAGTAAATGTCAAGCTGAGTAAATTCTACTACGTATCCTCAATATCTGAACACAAATGAAGAACCATTGAGGGGGGTTCTTTCAAATGGAGAAAACCAGATTGATCATGACTCAGATTTTATTGCCAATATGAACAGATGAAAGTGTCAAAAAATCATTTCCGTAACGGTAAAAAGTTACGGAAATGACCGTTACGGAAATGATGATTTAAACATTTAGACCAGTATAACGTCTCTCGAGGGCGATGCCTGGCGTGACTGTTTATATATTAGGGTACAGGTCACAACCCTGTTTGCACTGCCAATCAAAACGGACATTAATTTCCTATATTTATAGTGTTATACAGCGTTACGGAAATGACACTGAATAAAAATATTTTCGCTCATTTTTGCAAAGGTCTGTATTTTGATGGATATTCATTGGAGATACCGGAGATAAATGATGTGTGCCAAGTAGCCAATTCATGCAGGTACTTAATGACCAGGTTATTTTTTGGATTCAGTGTTTTCAATTTTATAGACTGCCCTTCAAAATGTTCGTTACGGAAATGACTCAAATACAGGGACAGGATTTTTTGAACAAAAATGGTAAAATTTAGGATTCAATTGATACAATATGGCATTATTTGATAGATAGGATATGTTCTACTAGTAAATACTCAAAAAGAAAAATTTCACTACCAAATAAATAATGACAATTGTAATTTTACGCGTAACCATAGGGACATAGGGTTTTCGGGGGGTTTGCATCAAACATGAGGAAAAACAACAACTTTTAACTTTGTTTATCAAGGTTTTTATGATTTTTTATAATAAAGATCATATTTATCAAGACAAAACCACAAAATAAATATTTCAGAATTGTATTTTTTTTAATTTATTGCGAGTTAAAGTAGCGGGACACCAAAATAGACACTTAGCGAAGAATCACCCATAGATGCATAAAAACACAATATAGTAGCAATCATGTTAAAGCACCAGTGAAACCAAGTGCAGGTTTTTTATAGACCACCCCCAAGCCCAACCCCCCCGAACACCCAACTCCCCCCACCCTCCACCCCGGGTCAAAAGGACTGAAATGAGACAGACCATGCACAGCATGGGCTGTCTTTCAAAGACAGAAAACATTTGGAACACAAGTCAATCAGCCCCAAGCCCACCAAGCCCTCCCAAGACAAACTTTGCAAAAATGAGCTCTGAGAGTGTGTGCTTTATTAAAATTGGCACTCAGGCTTGAATCTTCCCCTAAATCTCTGGATTTAGCATGGGAGATGTTGATCAGAACAGGCAGTATCAGGTTTGCTAGCCTCGATTTGAGGCGAAAGGGCTTTGGAGATAGTGAAGGATACCAATACTAGAAGTACTTTTTTGTTTTCCCTTCTTCTTATTTTTCATCTTATTTTTTATGTTTTTCCCCCTCTTTTGCCATAGAGGCCCCCCCTTTTTTTTCCTTTCTTGTTTTTTATGTTTTTTCCTCTGATTTCCCCTTTTTTCCTCTCTTTCAGGAGTATTTAGTCCAGGTATGTTTGCAGTGCAACTGACAATTTTTAGGTCTACTTATGATCCTACAATCAAAAATAGCTAAAAATTTGTTGGTTTGCTATTTTTTTATCAATGCATATAAGTGTTATAAACTGGTCCCTGTTGTTACCTTAGATCATTGTATCCTTCTAGCTGCCCTTTTAGGGGGAACAAAAAGAATGAAAATCAACAACATGGGAGCTACAGGGCAAATTACAAAAATAGTGTTCACATTTTGGCTCAAGAAATATTGGTTACAAAAGTGTATATATAACAGATTGAGGAAGAAAAGAGTAAGAAGAAAAAGAAGAAAAAAAGAGAGAGATAAAAGCCAAGAAAACGGGGAAAAATACTCTAGATAATAGCCAGAAAAGGAATAAGAAGGAGGGGGAAAAAAAAGAAGAGAAATACTATATAAACAATTATTATAGTTACTATTTCCAAACCCCTTCGCCTCGGACCGAGGCTAGGGAGTCTAAAGCTACGAGAGTGGAATCTCTGTCTATTACCAAAATTGTAGTCCTGGGCACAGCAGGGAACCAGTACTTTCTTTCTTTTACATACATACGGGTGCATTTGTAAAGCGCCTTTTCTATAAGATCAAAGCGCAAAAGAGAAAATCTAGGGTCTATGATTCAATACTCTGTATTTGGCAGTGCAGATATTTGATCAGATTTTGTGTTTATATAAAATATATAAGATTTGTGATTTGGCAAGATATCTGTATTTAGCTCAGGCTGAGTATAGTAGTTATATAATTATGAATCATAAGCTTATAGTTCATGTGAAATGTTTAATGTTAAAGCATTACACATACTATTGACAGAGAGGATTACTGTATGGTTTACTACTAGGAGGATTGTTGTTGATGACCTTAGTGAGTCTTAAGGCCTAGATATACTTCGTCATTTTTGTAGTCATTTTCATTCAGAATTTTATCATTGGTGTAAATTTTCTACAGTGGAGTAAACTGTTAATTCTTAAATTTTCATTCTAAATGTTCACATTATGAAGAATGTATTAAATGGGAACCTATTTTTCACCCCATTGTACATTTTCAAGTGCTTACTGATGGGTAGTATTTGATATTGATTCTTAGGCCTAGATCTATTCATAATAAGCTAATCTCTTCTTGTAACGATTGTTATGATTTACACAATGGTGAAATTGTACGTGGGAAAATGTTCATTCAGAATGAAAGTTTACACCATTTTTAAAAACCAATCACCATGAGAAAAATTCTGAATGAAATTGTCTACAAACTACAAAAATGGCGAAGTATATCTAGCCCATTAGAGGGACCTGAAGTAAAATGGACGATACATTATTTGGTTTTGCATTAACATTGTTCGACTTTTTATTCTATATAAGGAGAAGATTCTCCCATTTTACATTAAGCCTGTCTGTTTTAAAAGCTGCAACAGGAAACTAAACATGAATGGGCGAAGGACCTTATTGGATGTTTTATAAATGTTTTGATATGAGATTTCTTTATTAGAAGCCAACAAAACTCACCTAAAATGGTTTGAACTACTAAAAACTGCTTTTTATTTAAAAAGCAGTTGTTAGTGCAACCGATTAAAACTTTGCTAATTCTACACATTCTATGCTACTGTTTTTAAAATACATTTTTCTTTACATATATTTATGAATGTCGTCAATCATCCAGATAATATCATATTAATTGAGTTAAACTGTTCTACATGTACTGGATTTAAAGTTACTTGATGTAAACAGTGAAGAAGATGCATCCAGGATTTGGCTTGAAATGTTGCCTTTTCCACCAAGTAAATATAAATCCAGTAGAACAGTTTTAACTCAATTACATTTATTATTTTTTACTTTTTATGAAATGATGTGTGACTGGTATTGGTATGGTAGATAGGTTATTACGAGGCCTTTTCAAAGCACTTTCAGGTGATGAGATGCAATGACAAAATTAGAAATTTAATCATCTTCACTATTTGTGAAACATGATGAATAATGAATGTGTAGTCCAAAGTCAGTGGAAATTTTGTTTACCAGGGTCATGTATTATTATTGTATTCAGATGTTTGAAAAAAAAACCCTACTATGTATCCATTTTAAATCAAATCGACCATCTAAAGTTTGAACATTCATCAGATAAACCTTCAAGAATTTAAATTTTTGCTATGTGTACTTATGTTGACTTATTAGAAATTTGTCCAAAAGGGACTTTAAAATGAAATTGAATAAAAAATGTATATTGCAAAATCAGTGACATTGGAATTAACCATAATGACTTTCACATGCAAAATAGTGCAATTTTGACCAATTGGTTTGACTCTTTTATATCCCTTAAGGCTGGGGTAGACCTTCAAATGGCATAAACGGTTTTTGTACTCTAACTCTCAAACTAATAATATTAACTATAAAAAAAGTATACATTTTTAGGAGCGGATTTTTACTCTGAATATGTTGATGATATCAGTTTGTGACCAAAAATGACAATTTTGGCAAAAAATGCCAAGAACTGTATTTTTAGCCCCAAAATTTCTGGAAAGCCTAACTAAAATTTGCATTTGTGAAATGTTGAACTTTTTTGTTTTTTGGGATTTAGAAACAAATGTCTAGGAACGGTTTTCTCAAATTTGTTCTCAAAAATGTTCAGGGTAAAAATTCACTTCTAAAAATGTATGTACTTTTATATTGTCTATGCAATTAGTTTGAGAGTTAGAGTACAAAAAACATTTATGCTAGTTGAAGGTCTACCCCAGCCTTAAGGCCAGACAAGATCAGGTGCATGTAATACATGCCCAGACAAGGACTATTTCCTAAAAACCTTGTTTACTTTTGGAAGGAAGTTGATTGTTGAATTTGCCAGTCAATGTCATGTCCAACTAGCCTTTATACTAGGTGACCATCTAAAGTGACCAGTAGGTAAAAGTCAATCAAAAGGTGCTGATAATTTTCTGAGACAATCATTTAAATTATTTTCATACAATAAGAAGCTACAGAACATTTTGCTTGGAGTGTCAAGAACTTGGTAATATGTGACTTGTCATTTCAAAAAAAGCATAAAATAAAGGAATGTGACTATCTAAAAGTTTTTCAAGTGTATTTTGTGAAAAAATTATTTTGCCACCAAAAATGGATAAAAAGCACATGCATGCTTTCCTGTACTAAAACATGTGGAATTAAATTTGGGATCCCGCATTTAATTCAACAAATGGCCATAACAGAAAAAGTAAGCACCTTTTTGCCAAATTGATTGGAGGGTGTTCATATCTACCATAAACAAACCCAATAAGCCATAAAAATCCAAAGTCATGGGTGACAGGGGGCGCTTCATTTATAAATCTTTATAGTATTGCTTTAAGGGTCCCAAAATCAAAATCAATATTTGGTTTATTTTCAAAGCTGATTGAGACTTACGGGGTTTCTAAGAGATGCAGTTGCTTACGACTGTGGGATAACGATTTATTTCATAAATAGGAAAAATTCAAAAAATTGTTTGCACCCTTTTTGCGTACACAAATTTCAATGCACACGTGACGCACTCTTTACAAACACGTTTAGTTAATCACGTACCGCATCGCTGCGTAATATATACGCGGGAAATTATGGAGACGCAGATGTGCCATCAAAATAATCAAAATTTATTTTTAAAATGTCTGTTTTTGTCATTTTTATTGAAAAGTAACATGGTGACCCTATTTTTTTATTTCAGTATTTTGAAGTACTGGTACGCTAAAAAAATGCTTTAACATAATGTAAAAATTTAAAAAATCAAGTTTTCCTTATACTTTGTGTGGTAAATCGGATGATTTGGGGGGGGGGGGAAATGTACTTTTTGAAATACCTGTATCTCAAAAACGAGCATGGTGATATTTTAAATTTGTTATCAGCACAAATAAATACTAAATTTTTAAGAAAATCAATGGAGAGTTTGCATCTCTGAGAAAATCCCTTATCTAAAGGTCTAAAATGTTACCTTAATTTTGATTATTGAATGTTTGGCTGCAAAGTTACAGTCAAATCTGTTTATGGCCTGAAGCTGATTCTGAAAAAGAAAGTTTTGGACGTTATTACCTGATTGACATGATTCTATACACGACAAAGGCAACTTTTCTGATAAAATTAAAAACTCGACCTCTGACATGATTTTTAACTGTGTTCAATTCCCATAGCACATAATACACTTTGCTGGTGTTAAGGTACACTCCCGGTCAGAAGTGTTTGTGCATGCTTAAATACGTGCAAAAATTTAATTATTATATCCAATGACCAAGACTCTGAAAAAATTAATGTTTTTTGTAAGTGCCTAATGTATCCAATATAAATAATTTATGTTTCCTCTAATATTCGATCTTCCATAACCATAAAAATGGCTGATTTCCTGGACCATATACAAATACACCACACACACTTTTTGCTATGTACTTATGTAGTTTATTAGTTCAGTGCTTGTTATCACCATGTAACCGTAAAGAACATTTTCAGGTCATAAGTTGTCCAACGAATTTGCAGTTTTGTACTTAAACTCCGTTTTTGAATGTGCTGAAGAAAGTATACAGTATGTTTAGCACGCCATATTTTCAAATGCGGTAAATTCAATTCCTGTAGAGTTCTTCCGATAGATGCAAGATATAAATCCGAAAAAATATGATGCAAATGATGAACGGTTCTCGATATATGTCTGGTTAAAGGTTTTGTGCGCAAACACTTTTGACCGGGAGTGTAGATTGATATGATGGGTCACATATGTATAGACAAAAGTGCATGATATTTAATTAAACATTGTTGAAACAGAGCCAGAACACATGTTAGGTTACTTCACGTTCAGTTGTTTGCACATTTCAAATCTCAAAAACATTTGTGGAAATGCTTTTCTATATATACCGTAATAGCATACTGCTCAGTGTCCATATATGGAGGTCTTTACTAGGCCACTAATTTATAAGTGACTTTGTTGCAAAATGTCATCATGACATCCCTCCAATGACTTCCAATAAAAATTTTATGAAATTTCAGGGAAGGTGTTTTAGTGAGACACACATAATAGTTTCAAAAAATGTTCCATGAAGCTGACCATCTAGGTCTATGGTGGAAAAAACAGTTGTGTTTTTCTGTGGTCTCTTGCTTGAAAATTCAACTGGATCCCATCAGAAATCCAAGCTTCAAATGTAGCTTGTGTTAGAACTGAACAGTGGAACATCTCTGGGAATCCACTGTGCTGTAGAGTATATAGGCCAGCCTATTTGCCATTATAGTCTCTTCATTTATAGTGTGGTATTTCCAGCTTCTGTAAGAGAAGTGTCATATTATTATGTTTTCAATCTTTCAAAAAAGCATCCTGTTTAACCTGATTGTGTTCTTAAGGTGCTAAGAAATGCCATCCATTTAATAATTTTGTTTACCAAATTCTTCAAGTAAGGAGTTGAAAATCTTGAATTCCTGACCCAATTCTCCTATTCAGCCAGATAAATAAGTATCTTTTGAAAAAATTGAAAGTTAATGAGTCCTGAAAATTATTATTATGCAAAACATTATGTTAGGTTTGCACCATTTAGGGCTGAGACTATTATAGTCTCAGATTTAGGGAGAGATATACATTAAATGTATAATTTAAAGGAAATAGATCCTCATGCCGGGGGTAAAAATGCAAAATAAAAGTTCCTTCTAAACTTAAACTTATTTAGTGTATATGTAGGACGTAGAATAGTCCTTGTTTGCTTGTC
>JXSR01S042447.1:67481-80682 GCA_000969725.1 Ophiothrix spiculata | reverse complement strand
CAAAAAATGTTAAAAATCAACATCACCATCATGTTCCTTGTGAAAATTCCTTTCTGGAAATGTATACTTTTATTAACTTTAAGCACTTTGTTCAATTCTATTCCCTGGTTATGGTACAAAATTAAATTTGCAAAAATGCAACAATGAGTGATGTGCTTTCACCCCTTAAGGAATAGCAACTACGGTTTGTTTTAACGTGCAAATGATATTGATAACTTGCTGCTTTCTTGAATTTTTTAAAGGAGCTTAGTCCGATTTTTCAAAATTTAGTTTTCAATGTCATATGAAAGATGACCACTCAAGAGGTCTAGATTTCAAATTCCAGCTGAATCGGTCAAACCGTTTTGATTTTATGGACAAATTTATGTTTCACAGACGCGTATACGTATACTGTGTAAAAATTAATTACGGTTACTATAATTAGATACATTTTCATATATATCTCCAAAACAGAACATATCTCAGCCGTGAAATTTCACAATGATTATGAGAAAAATATCAGCAACATTTTGGTATCAAAATCTCAAAAAGTTTGAAAAAAAAAAAGTTGAGGCAATCGGACCATGCTCCTTTAACACGACTCGATACTAGTACTTTGAATCTGTCTATAAGAATGCTAGCACATCTTTCCGTCAGTGCAAGTAATTCTCAGCAATATGAAATTGTATATGGTGTATAACTTCGAAAGTTGGAGCCTTGCTTAAAAAACGTGTTTGCCATAAACTATTAAAAAACTAATAAATAAATTAAATACGCGCCCGTTTTGTAAACATCAAATACCAATAGAAATATATTTAAATCAGATGTTTGATTAAAATACTCGCATTTGAAAAACTAACCAGGTTATTTTGAAAACTTTATTTGAATAAATCTAGAACAGATATTTTTGACAGCAAATCTTCAAAAACAGGTCACAGGTCATCGGAATTAATGGTTCTTAGAAATTATGTCTTACTTTTTTTGAGGCTAGGTTTCCTTGCAAATAAGTGCCAAAATATTAAAAACACTTTAAAAAGAGGATGTTTTAAACTACTGGTATTTTAAAAACTAAGAAATTGGTCAAAAAAGGTGAAACATTTTCCCTAAAACTATCGGTTTACATGAACTATTGTTACGGTCAAAGATGTTAAATGACCAAGGCCAAAATCACCTTACGGGTTCTTAAATGAAACAAAATAAATACACTGAAATATATTTTATAATCTGAAAACTTTCTTAAAACTTTAATATTTGTTTTTGGTTTAACTTACAAATTTGCTTGTTGTCTTCAAATATTACTTTTAAATAACTTACAGATACCGCTGCAAAATCCGCGCGATACTAGGATATTTCACAAAGTTTATATTCCATGCTATAGTCCGAGATTGTTCATTAATGTTCACGGCATTAAAATCTTGAATAAACTTGCAGTCGTATTCTTGCAATTAACAAGTCCCGGAATCCAGCTGACAGAAGGTAAATCCAAAACTTCTCTTGCGAAATCAAATGGCGATTTCTACACAATAGTCCGGCAATCACAACGAAGCTCCAATTGGCTTAATAGCTGAATCCAACGCACATAATCCACTCGTACACAAAATAACGTAATAACAGTTTGTCTTTAATTCTCCATTCGCCATATATGGCTACATCCAATCTCCATCCAGTTTAGCAAACATCACTCAGCTGTATGACTCCGTCTAAAATCACCAAAATCAAACTCCTCAAGTAATTCTCTAGTTGCTCCAGCAAAGTCAATTCCACTTCCAAGTTTTAGCTATTGTCTAATTCCATCCAAGCATTTCACACTTCGGCAGAAAAATCATCCAGCCCAGCCCAAAGTTTCTACATTTTTAACAAAATTCCCCCACGATGTCATTATTCTTATAACACACTGGGAATTTCCCATCTAGTATATTTACAATGCAAGATAAACACAGACACCCAATATAGCAATTGGAATTCCCAAAGTGCCGGGGCTAAAGATGATCTGATCAATGATCTAATTATGGAAATTCCACCATCTAGCATCTGATTGGTACTTTAATCTTTGCAAATTTGATAGGTTCATGCAATCATGCCTATTTATAGAATTGGAAATCACCTTAAAATTGCAAAACAAAATTCACTCAGAAAAAGTCCCTTTCCGTGGCAATCAAAGATCTCAATAAAGTTTCACTAATAAGAAAATTAATTAATCAACAAAAACAAAGAATTAAGTTTTACATAACACTATACTTATATTTGAATATTTTGGCAGATTTTTTCTAGGCTTGTTGAAAAGAGATATGTATAGATTCCTTGGGAAAGTTTCTTTTCAAAAATGTAACAGTGTATTTTATTTTATATTTATGATAAAAAAAAAGTTCTTCGAAATCTCGAGACTCATCCTATCTCCATTAACACTCATTTTTTTTGTCAAGAACCAGGCAATAGATGCAATACTGCACCTTAATATGTGTTGTATTGCTTTTTCTTTGTTTTAAACCAAGACAAGTAGACAGGCAAGTAATTCTCATTTTCAAACTGTAAAGAATATAGCTATAAAGACTATAGGTACTATATAACACAAGCATGACAAGAACAAATATATGTACTGAGTGTTTGACATATGATGTGCTTTATTTGCATTGAACTGACGTCCTACATTTGTAGGTATTTGTAAAATCTTGTTAAAATTGTTGTAATTCAGACTTCTGTTATATATATATAATTTCTAGGCTCAATGATAACTTTCTTTTTATATATACCGTTCATTGCAGATATTATCAGTAACTTCGGTAAAAGACAATCGGCAGGAATCAAAAAGACAATATGGAATGTTGCTGTACATATCACCTTTACCTTTTTAGTAACTCATATTACTACAGGATCAGAGATACATAAATTGTTGCAAACATTTTACCAAAAGATATGGACCATTAATTACAAGTTAAAAAGATTTGAAGATGGTTACTGCATAGCAGTTTTTTTTTCTAAATAGATGACATCATTTAAGAAAAAGCTATCATTGAAGATTTGAAGATGGTTACTGTATAGCAGTTTTTTTTCTAAATAGATGACACCATTTAAGAAAAAGCTATGCAACGGAGTATTCTTGGATTTCTGATGAGGGGCCTCTACGAAGTAGATATTGAAGAAAACTCCAAGTTATAAGATTACAATGGAGATAAATGAGATGATGTAAGAGCTTGTAAGCTGTGTTGATGGGATACGATATATAGAAAAAATATGATAAAACATGTCACAAGTAATACAGAGCAATCTCCAGTCTTCATCGGACTCAATTATCCCGACAGGACCACCATTGCCGTCAAATCTTACCAACAGTACAGATATCGAAATTATTGATACTATATTTGCATCAACACGATGGGACGATGCGACGTGGATTCTAACCAGTGCCTTTATAATATTCACAATGCAATCTGGTTTTGGGTTGCTAGAATCCGGAAGTGCTTCTCAGAAAAATGAGGTGAATATTATGGTTAAGAATGCAATCGATGTTCTATTTGGTGGATTATCATATTGGAGTTTTGGGTATGGATTCAGTTTTGGGCACGCAGAAGGTACTAATGCTTTTGTGGGATATGGTGATTTCTTTTTAGATGCAAGTGACGAAGACGAAGATATTGGACATATTTTTGCCCATTTCTTTTTCCATGCATCATTTGCAACAACCGCGACTACTATTGTATCAGGTGCAATGGCGGAACGGACCAAACTAGAAGCATACATAGTGTTCTCATTTGTTAATACATTCATTTATGTATTTCCCGCGCATTGGATGTGGGCTAAGAATGGTTGGTTGAAGACAATGGGTGCTATAGACATTGCTGGTGCAGGTGCAGTGCACCTTGTTGGTGGAGTAACTGGATTGGTTGCTACTTTGATGATGAAACCAAGAACTGGGAGATTCAAGGACGGTTTAGATGCACCTGCCATGGGTTCACCGACAAATGCCATATTTGGAATGTTCATGTTGTGGTAAGCTTTGGAATACAAAACTGGTCTTTAGGAAGCAACAATATTATGGAATTATTCATGTTGTGTTAAATCGAAAGGAAAATCAACAAAACGTCATATTTGTTGAGGGAGGAATGGGTCTTGAAATGTATAGGAAAATCAAGAAAACGTCATATTTGTTGATGGAGGAATGGGTCTTGAAATGTATAGGAAAATCAAGAAAACATCATATTTGTTGACGGAGGAATGGATCTTGAAATGTATAGGAAAAGAGTACCATGTTGGAATGGAATTAAAAGTATTGTTCCATCTTACGATTTTCAATCTTACGGTATTCTATCTTTATGTAATATCTTGAAAAGTCAAAATTGTCAAACCAAGCTCCTGGGACTAAGCCAGTTTAATAGGTAACTTGTATGATCAGTGTTTATGTAAGTATAGATTGAATCTGGGGTCTAGGTGTAATTCTACTGAACGGTACGGTATTAGCAAAGGATGCTTATGCTGGAACAAGGAGTAGGGAGATAATTGTTCAATCAAAATTATAGAATACATTTCCTTTGCCCTGCATTATAAAGTACCTGTCAATCGTGGTAGATGTATTCAGTCATTAAAAATCCAGAATTTGATATAGTGTTTTTTTTTTCTATTTTAGGTGGGGTTGGCTTGGCTTCAACTGCGGCAGCACATATGGGATAACTCAGAATAAATGGATTCTTGCAGCTAAGTAAGTAGAGATTCACTCTGTACATGCATCAAACCTGTAACTGATTTTATTATTCCTTCGAAAATCAGTTTTATTAAATTAAGAAAGCACATTCAACAAAATATAACAGTTAATATGGTCTAATGCAACTTGAAAGGTTTAGTTGCGAAGGACATGGTTATCGAATTTTGAAGCCATCCCTTGGTAATTATAGACTTATCAAATTGAAATGTGACGACGTTCATTTCAAGATGGAAAAAAGATACATATTTTTCACCATAATTATATTACGGTTATATTTCACAACATATTTCTTGCACCGAGGACTAAGAAAACATTTACAATACATTTACATATATGAGTTTTTACTTACTTTTATTAAACTTTCTATAAAAGGTCTGCTGTACTTACAATAACATCATCTGTAGGAGGTGGAGTCACCGGAATATTACTAAGGTAATCATTAAAAATAAGACTCGGACAGAAAGTCCTAGCACCATAAATTAGTTATGAATTGTGAAGCTCTTAAAAGAGCATGGTCCGATTGCCTCAACTTTTTTTTTTGAACTTTTTGAGATTTTGGTATTAAAATGTTGCTCATGTTTTTCTCATAACCCATGTGAAATTTCACGGCTGAGTCATTTCCCGTTTTGGAGATATATATGAAAATGTGTCTAATTATGGTAACCATAATTAATTTTACACAGTAACGTATAGGAGGCTCTGAAATACATAATCGCCCGTAAAATCAAAACGGTTAGACCGATTCAGCTGAAATTTGAAATTTAGACCCCTTGAGTGTTCATCTTTTATATGCCATTGAAAACCAAATTTTTAAAAATCAGACCAAGCTCCTTTAATCATGTGTTGGGATCATTTGGGGTTTGAATAATGGATCCACTAGTATAAAAAGTTTGCTGCCGAAGTTATTATGTAATAGCCTTGGTTGCTGAAGCCACCAGTCCAAACTATACATTCAGCTCACGGCGATTACTTATATCTTCTTTGACCTTGGGTGCTTTTTCAAAATCAGTGCAATAAGCCACGTGAAAGATTTGAACTGGTCACCCGAAATTAATCAGACTATGACGTCACTTCGACAGCAATTGGTTAAAAATATTCGATTGTCTTATATATACCTTGTACAATAACATGTTTTTTTTATATTTTCTGCTTTTGTGGTGAGTGGATGCTCCTAAAGAAAATCAATCAATCAATCAATGATACAAGTACTTGCAAAACATGCATACCCCATGAAGGAATCTATTCGTACAGGGGACCCACGGATTTACGGAGCAAGTAGAGTAAAGTTTCTTGCTCAAGGAAACAAGGAGACGAAAACCGCCCGGCCCGGGGGGCTCGAACCCACAATCTCTGTATTACGAGACCCGTGCACTAACCGCTCGGCCACGCTCCCCTCTAATCATGAAATACTTAATTATTTCTGATTACACACGTTAGTTAATTGATGTTTGCGAGCAATTAGTGTAGTCTGTTGTGGAATGAAATTACATTCCTTAATGGCAGATAATTACCATCATCTCTTATTTATATAATCAACAGTTATGTTACTAAAAGAAGAAAGCTGGATGTCTCGTATCTAATTAACGGAGTACTTGGGTCATTAGTAGCTATCTGCGGTAGGTTTTGTATAATATAAAAAGGAATGCACAGATCGTCAATAAGCACTCAAAAAGGTAGAATTGTTAATCGTTTAAAAAGTGTCAAAACCATAAATTGATAGTTGTGAGTTTCGATATTAAATATTTCTGACTGATTTATGTTTATGTCACTCTGAACTAGTCTGTGTCACAGCCCGAGATAGTGGGCCTATGTATAAAAATGACCACTGCGTAAAAGGTTAAGTCAGACTTTGGTTGACTCGCGCCTTCGGCGCTCGTCACCGAGCTCCGCTCGGATCGCGCCTTCGGCGCTCTTAGGGTGTGACTCGCGCCTTCGGCGCTCGTGGGGAGGGGGGGGGGTGGGGGGGGCATTGCGAGGGTCTTTGACAAAGACTACTCTGAACCTAAGGATTTTCAAATTAATTTGTTTATACACTTTGTCACATTCCAGAGAAGAGGATGAAACAAGTTAATCTGAAAATGCCCAGTAAAGGTCAAAATATATTTTGTCATCTTTGTAATTATTTTTATTCAGATTTTTTCATGGTGCAAGGTGTATACCGGGGTGCAAAACGTTCATTCAAAATTAACATTTTCATTATAAGATTATTAATAATGGTTAATATATTCACATCATTACAAATTTCAAGTGTCTATTCATTTTCTTGCCTATTTCATTTTGAAGAACTCTGTTTCTCACTACAACACATATTTCTCTCGGTGGAATGTTTTTTTCATATCTTGTCTTTATTTTCTGCTCGATGAGTAACTGTTTAGAATACATACAGGTCATCCTTAATTTTGGTGATTTTTCTAATTTTAATTTTGCGTTATGGTAGAAATCAGGATAACCATCCTTATCAACATTCCAATAATCTGTCGAATTTCAATTAATTTCACTGTATTTGCACCATCACTTCATGGTTTTTATCAAATTGTACTTGGAACAAGAAAAAATGAGTTGGCAGGAGCAAAACGTGCTATTGTATTCCCCTATGTTGTTTATTAAATGTAAAATTTTGGAAACACCAGAAATCAAAGCTGTATTAAACTTTAGCTTCTTAGCGAGACTATTACTCCCTCGACAAGCTTGTACAATTCTTTGTACCATTACATACTGTAACAGCTCTCTGTGCAATATGAGACCTTGGGGAGGCTTGGTTATAGGTTCCATAGTTAGCCTCATTGCATGCTGGGAGCTGCTGGGGATGTAGACTGACCGAGAAGCTTTGGATAGATGACCCAATTGGAGTTGTACCTATACATATATTTTGTGGCATCTGAAACCCTAACCCCAATCCGCGCGTAAAGGTATATGAACATACAGGGTGGACCAATAAAAGCTTAATGCCACGTAACTTGAAATTGGAAAATAATTCGCCAATGATGTGTATATATTCATAAACTATGGTATCTTGTCCGTGTATGGTGAAAATTTCATGTCAAACAAAGCATGCATTGCAAAGTTATTAACATTTTCGCAAAAACGTCGAATTCCACTTTGTCCATGGCAGGGAATACTTTAATGTTCATTAGAATTAATTTTAGGTCTACAATCAGCATGGTTTTTGTTTCTTTATGACGTTGATGCTTATCATCATCGTATTAGAGGCGCATATCATTGACTAAGAGTACTATTGACATGCATTCATGCATCACAATAACATAGGTATGGTGTACTTCCATAATTTAATCTTAAGAATATATTGGGCGCGAAGTTCAAATCTGCAAAGGCGGTGCATGTATTTTGTCGTTTTCATTATAACGTTGGTTTGTAAGGCGGTAAGAGGATGAAGTTTACGAGAGAACATTTATTGCTGAACGTTTTTTAGAACTAGTAGCTAAGCTAACTCTGTAAATAATCTGTGTAGATGGTACATTCGGAATGACTTTCCTAATGCACGTATCTGCAAAGACTATTTACAGAGTTAGAACAAAGTTTCACCCTTTTAGTACTGTTTCTAACCTGGATAAAGAAAATAGCGGGATCTTGAACAGGGAGATCTGCAGCAAACATTGATGCTGTTAATGCAGAACTCATCCTAGGATGAGTTCTCGATGCAAGTTCCTTCATCACATTCTTTAATCTAATCAGCAACGAAAAACTAATCCTAATTAAGATAGATTTATAACCAACGCTAATTGTGCACCAATGTAAACTTGCACCGTGGACAAACCTGATTTTGACTGTTTTTGCGCAAATGACAATAACTTCGCAATACAAACTTGTTTTGACATGAAATTTTCACCATACAAGGACAATATACCATAATTTATGAATATATAAAAATTATTCTCGATTTATTTTCCAATTTTAGGTTACATGACATTGAACTTCAATAACGCTTTTATTGGTCCATCCTGTAGTACTTATTATCTTCCATGCAATTCTTCCTACAGCTCTCTGTGCAATATGCAGACCCTGGGAAGGCTTGGTTATAGGTTCCATAGGAGGCCTCATTGCATGCTGCGGATGCAGATTGACTGAAAAGCTTCGGATAGATGATCCAGTTGGAGTTGTCCCTGTCCATATGTTCTGTGGCATTTGGGGATTGCTGTCTGTTGGGTTGTTTGGAGACAAAGATGAACTGGATGGAGTTAATTCAATGGATGGTGAGTATGCTTGTTTGCGAATGCTCAGTGATATAAGAATTATTAAAAAAAAATGTTTGGCACAACACAGCCTGCATAGCAATGCTGCTATATAAGGTTATTGGTATTGTAATACTATTGTTAAAGAAGCTATTTCATTCAGAAAAATTGCTCAAATATGCATATCTATACAAAACTTTATGATAATTTACAATATAATATATATTTTTCAGAGACTCGCAGTCAAAACATGGACAAAATTATCGAAAGTTTATATTCAAGAGTAAATGAAATGCAATTTTGACTTTACCGACTATTCCAGATATCCGTAAAGTGCTTTCTCATACGTTAGTGCAAAATGCTTCATCCAGGGAAAAGATTTACAATGAGATTAACAATCTCCATTATTGTTTTTAATGTTTGTAATACAGGTCTATTTTCCGGAGGTGGCTTGAAGCTTTTTGGCGTGCAACTAGTTGCAATTTTAGCCATAACGTCGTGGACCGCCTTCTGGTCTGCAATCTGCTTCAAACTTCTTGATTTAACCATTGGACTTCGTGTTCCTCTTCATGAAGAAATTCTCGGAGCTGATATCGTGGAGCATTCTCTCAATGGATCATTTGATGGAAAGACTGGAGAATGGAAAGATATTGATGGTAATTTATTGATGGTTATCAAGAAAGACCAGCCGATTGATTACTACGACACTGTGAAAGATCTTTTAGCATTCATGCATCGTGGAAACTACAATACATTTGAATTTGAAACGACGCGTAAATCTGCTTATGGATTTCTAAGAAACTCATCTACTGAGGACAGAGATGACATGGAACTTGCAGAATCAACGACGGAAATGAAAAACAGTACGTCCTTAGATGAATTTGAAAGAAAACTTGTACCTAGAAGGAGATTATTATGGAGAAAGAATCACGGTGTCTATACAGTGAATAAGGGATTTCGAAATAATGTGGAGGAATCTGATAAAGTGGATACTAGAGCTGATACACCTAGATATGAGGCAAACATTGGCAGTGTTGGGTTTGTTAGTATTAGCAATCATGGCGAATCGAGAAATAAAAGATCCTTCGGGTCAAGTCCTGTTGATGGATTTTTGTGAAGAGATATCACAATGAAATATTGACTTACAACCCGAGGGTTTTGTTTTGATGACCTCTTCCATTGACTTCTGCGAAGTCAAACGTAACCTTGATGAGGTACTAATTAAAATCCGGAAATTTACCGTACCATGTTTACTAACTAAGACTGTGTGATCAATGAAACCTGCAAGGTTTGTAGCACCGAAACCGTGGGCGCTGAAAAACGGCCTCCGTTTCGGCAAAACCGGAGGCAGTTTCGGCAAAAACGGAGGCTGTTTCGGCACCCCGGATACCAATTCGGCAATAGTGCCGAAACAGTATCCGGATAGTATTTTGGCATATTTACTTGAGAAACTAACGTACGTTCTGTGTATATTATTGCCGAGATTGTATCGGAGGGTAATTCGGCAGGTGCCGAGATGGCATCCGGAGGGTAATTCGGCAGGTTTAAGGAACTCATCCACTGAGACAGAGATGACATTGAACTTGTAGAATCATCGACGGAAAAGAAAAACAGTACGTCCTTAGATGAATTTGAAAGAAAACGTGTACCTAGAAGGAGATTATTATGGAGAAAGAATCACGGTGTCTATACAGTAAATAAGGGATTTCAAAATCATGTGGAGGAATCTGATAAATTGGATACTAGAGCTGATGCACCTAGATATGAGGCAAACATTGGCAGTGTTGGGTTTGTTAGTATTGGCAATCATGGCGAATCAAGAAATACTAAAAGATCCTTCGGGTCCAGTCCTGCTGATGGATTTTTGTAAACTGGCACATGTCGTCATGTGAGTGCAAGAAAATCGTAACTGCAATAGCTGCCTTATGCCATAAATTTGGATTGCACACTGCATGACCTCCAGTTTTGGGTTAGTGGTTCTTGAAATGGTTCTTCAGGTGACACCATCACCTGAAGAACCATTTCAAGAACCACTGACATAAGACCGGGAATTTTTGATGGATTTTTCACATTCTTGTGACAAAGTATAAAATAAAAATAACGTAGGGCAGCCATTGCAGATTCGACTTTCTTGCACTCACATGACGATGTATTATAATAAATTGCTGGGCTACAGTCCAAGGTTCTTGATGGTCTCTTCCATTCTTCCATTTACTTTAACGGAGTAACCGTAACCTTTATGAGATACTAATTTCAATTAGGACATTTACCGTACCATGTTTACTAACTAAGACTCTGTGATTGATGATATCTGCAAGGTTCTATGATTCTGATCATCAGAATACCTTTGAAGATCCTGGTCTCACTTTGCTCCCTATTCAGAATCTTTTGCGATGCACTCGCGATGCATCCATGTTTAGTGATTATTGCTTCATTGATGTTTCATTAAAAGATGATCAATTTATCAAACTTTGATTATGCCGGATACGTTCAATCATAAGCCAATGAAAACTCTGATGTGAACGATTATTCTACAGGGAGTTGAATTTATCTAACTTGGTCGTATAAATTCTATACGTAGGATGGTTGCTATTTTCTGGAAGCAACATCGAAAAGAGCGACAAATTTCAACTTCAAAAACACACACACAAAAAAAAAATACAGAACTTTATTTTGACACAGAAAAGTAGCTAATAGTGGATACAATTTTTAACACATAAAATGTGCATCCAGAGGTCTTTTTACTATTTATATCGAAAAAAGCATGGAAGCGGGAAATATTTGTAAATAGCGAACAGAGATGCCTGTCGAATTCTAATAAATGAAAAAAAAAATCAGTTTTTTCATATACAGTAAATGGGAAAATTGCATAAAAAACGATAGTATTACTGAACAAGAGCAGGATGTTTTGCTGGCACTTTTTTTTTTGTAATTGTACCGGAATTTTATAGAGTGTAGTATTAGGGTTGAATATCGAGATGGGTGATGGAATTCCTGCAGTAGTAACCAAGCCCGTAGCCGGGGGTGTGCGGTGGGGGCATCGCAACCCCCACATTTAACAATGTACAAAAAAGGTCCACAAAAATTCCCTAAAAACCCACCAAAAGAGGACCTAAAGCACCAAAACATGTAAATGGAAGGCCGTTTTTACCAAAATACTAAACAAAATGCTTGAAAAACTACTGAAAACCTTTTTTTTTTTTTTCTTGTCATTTTGTCAAAACCACTAAAATTAGTTTTGGGTCGACCAAAACGAAAACTTTTCCTCCATAACCACTTTTTGAAAATCCGCACACCCCTTGAAAAAATCCTGGCTACGGGCCTGGTAGTAACACTATTATCTTCAAATGATAGATTTTTTGCGCCTACATTTTTTACCAAATAACCATAATCTTTTTATTGACATCCCATACTAGCTACATGTAATAGTGGGTTATTTTTCATCTACTCTCAGTACTCAGTATATTTTTTAATTTTCTTTACGGTCCGAAAAAATAATGGAAGAGCATTATATATTTTCTTGAGTTATAACTAAACTTACTCAGTTGGGTAAATATGGTAACTGTAAAATACTGATAGTTCCATTGCAAAAAGTATTTGCTACAGGTTTTATGATGTTGAATATTCAATGACAAAATTCTAATCAAAATATTGTATACGATAGTGGACTCTGATCCGGATTTGGGGGATCTGGAGCGACTTTTGAGTTGTGGTTTAAAGTTCTATCATTATAGGTACTGGAAGTCACTTTGCGGCCAAATGACAAACTGGATCCCAAATACGTCGATCCTGGGTTTACACCCGGAAGTCAATCTTTACCGAAATTTTAGCCCAAACACAGTTTTGCCTATAAAACTAATAAGCCGTGACATTAGCTCCAATTCATAGCGGGTGATTTGAATTGTTGTTTGGGATGGGTGGTAGTGCGCATCCATGTCACGCCTATTTGGGTGCATCGTTGTGCTTTACCAGTGCATTGTGGGATTAAATTTCGGTAAAGATTGATTTCCAGTTGGGAAACCCAGGATCGACGTATTCAGTCTATCCCGGAACGTACAGCCGTAACGTTTGTTTGTTACGGCTCACCGTAACATAATGCACTCTCTGCCGAATTCATATGTTAACACTTTTTTAGTACCATATTGACGCGAAATACGACGTTAGACGCAAGATTTGTTAAAAGGATTGATACAGTGCCTTCCAATCATGCACTCGAGTATCACAAACAGAAATGGTCGGCTTTGAAGGTTATGCTAATCAAAAATGATCAACATAGTGGTCAGAATTCCATGTTAAATTAGACCACTTTTAGAGTGGATTTACCATGGAAAAAATC
>JXSR01S042447.1:52617-66451 GCA_000969725.1 Ophiothrix spiculata | reverse complement strand
ACCTTAAACAGAACCATGGTTTAAAAAGCATATACTGTTGTTGTTTAAACTGTTTTTATTGGATATGACTTTGTTTCTGTGTAAAATAATATGTTCGTGATGATAACCACGTTTGTGATAGTGTTTACCTGGCTCAACCGGCCACGCGCCACGCATTGATCATTGATGATCACGAAAGGCGCTGCATAATCAAGTAATCAACAGCCAATACACAGATTGTGGCATGTGTAATGTACTGTGGTATTGTTCTATGCAGTGTGTATACGATAGCGTGCAATATAGCTGCAATGCACAAGCTGTATTATATCGTCCATTTATCTTCCTATGTTTGTGCAAATATTCACATCCCGGCATGAATTTATAATCCAAATATATCACTGTTTATCTATGCCCACATCTGTAAGATTTAGATGACAACTTTAGTTTTATTACGACGCCTTTCGTGATGATCACATTCAGGTAGTCGGAGATCGATCCCATACAGATCGGATCCGCCATTACTATTTATGTCTTTAGAAACTTTAAAGCTTCGCGCAATTTCGTATACTTAAATGGTTTAATCGCTTTAAACAGCTACGTTTAAAAGATTTTCAGCTTAAACTTGTATAATTTTTAAACATCTTTGAACTTAATTTCTTAAAACAACGCAATTTTAACTTTAAGAATTAGAGTGTATGTGTGCCATGTCTCCCAGATTTGTAATTCCACCCGGCCTCTGCACACTTTACAGGTGTTCGTTGACCCATGTCAACGAGAAAAAAATGATCGCGAGATTTTGTTTTTATCATGTGACTTACTGATACACCCGGCTGACTTTGAACCCTTGTTTTCTGCAAAGAATAAAAACTAATGCCAATTGGGAACGTGGGTATAAAAATTTGGAGTTTTTTTAAATAAAATGTATATGAATTTTTCAGCGTTTGATAAAAATGATGCATTATATGATATTTTCTATGAAAATTAACGATTTTGGGCATTTTTGAAGCAAGCGCATTTGGCTTTGAAATACTGATTATATTTTAAATATATATCCATGCGTATTTATAATAATTGCATGTGCAATGTGTCGTTTCATGGAAATTCCAAGTTGTAGACATAGTAGAGATGCTGTCTTCTTATTCCCTGATGCTGTTTGGACACACAATCATATACCCCTACATCAAATCTGTTTTATCAAAATTTATCGTAAGATTTTCGGTGAACTAAAACAAATATACTCAAACTTTGTTTTCAGCGTTACAATTAAAATATAAATGCTGCTAAGTGTTAATATTAGCTCAAATTTTCGAGAACCTATATCATGTCTCTTGTTCAAAATAAACACTACGTTAAATGACTAGGTAATGGATAACATAGTTTAAAATGTCGAACTTTATAAAATTGTTTGTTTTAAAGACTTTGTTTTCTGTGCTCTGTGCAAATGTTTCTGAAACTCAGATTTCTTTAAGTGATTCGATTCGATTTAAAAATCTTGTATCGGGATCGGGCCTCATGAATATTTTTATCCATCGCCGAGACGACAATTCTGGTAATTTCCATTATACATAAAAGGAAATTAACCATTGAACTTTTACGATAGCTGAATAGACCTCTTCAAAACACGACAATCCGAGAATTTCCGAAGTTGATTTTACACTTTCCGGCAATTGCCGAAAGAAAAAGTGACTCTTCAACACAATAACCAGAATGTTAAGTTCGCATTCTCGTTAATTGGTTGCGTACGAATTCGAACTTTGAATTAGCGTCAGCGCTACAGAGTCACTTTCACTTTGATCGCCTGATGCAACTTGAATCTTAAGCTTACTCAGCGCAGATCAGCCGATTTCAAATGGAAATTTCACTCTTTGTGTCGGTGAGCTTATGGTACCATCGGCCGAAAGTTGTTCAGAATGAGTGTATCTAATATTGTATGGGTCTGGTTCTATTTATTTTTCACTTTTATTGCACTGAAATGCGAATGATTTTTCGGACTTTTTTGTTTACAAAATCGTGCATACTAATGAGCTTATACGTGATTGGTTGAAAAAATGGCCATGTGATCAATGGATCCGGAGATTTCCGAATGGATTTTGAAAAGGTCTATACTGACCGATATAAGAGACCCGCCTTTAAACTTTTTGTCGTTGTAATTATAGGTCCGGTATATCGGGTCTTAATTGCAATATGAAAAGTTGAAAAGTGAAAGTTTTACTGTGCTGGTTCGGGGATTTCCCTTCAAAACGATGATATCAGGGAAAGTTGATTGAATGATAACTATACTAGACACAAATAGTTATCAAAATGTTGTGACAGACAACAGCACGATATCATGATATGGATTGCATTGTTCTGGTTATTCGGGAATAAGGTTAAACACAGTTTATCTGTCAAAAACGTGTAATTACAAGTATATATCAGAATGTAAGTTTGTTGATTTGATAAAAGAAATTGATAAAAATGAAAGTTGTTATCATTAACTTTTTATAGTTTTCTATCTTATTGAGAAAATAGCCATATGTTTCTTTTAAATGACGCATTTGATTTAATAACTTCTAAATTCATGTCATTGTTTCATCGAATGCCTTGCTGAAAACACGTCATGGATAGATATTTGCTGGTATTGGCTTTAGGCGTTGTGTGCCTACACCTTGAGCATCAAATACTCGCTCAGGAAGACAAGGTATAGACATTATTTGCTTAGTTTAAATCTGTAACAAAATATCTCATTAAAATTGAGGTTTCAGTTTATATAAAAAAGTTAACTAAAAAGCATCAAATTTGTTTTACCTCATAAATAATAAACATGCGACCTGTCAATCATTGTATGGTATAATATAGCTTATTGTCTTTTACAAGCAAAAGCAAAGAATCCACTGTTTGCTTTTGCTTTTGCTAGAGAAATGTTACGGCTTGTAAACAACCAGGAATTATTTACCTGTATTTTATTGACTCAAATGCATATAGAATCAATAATGATTTAACTAAACATTTGAGGGGTGCAAAATAAGAGGAAAGTCGCTCTTGATGATTTTAAGAAAACAGCTACTGAACTGAAATATGGGTAGGATATTCAATTTCCGTTTTTAATGGAAATCGCACCTGTATATACTTTTCTAACTACATATAAAATTTTTGTAACATATACCTGGAAATGTTAAATTCAACGATTTGTTATCACAAGTTTCTCAACCGTTTGTACAACTTGAACTAAGATGGGTCTGGGTCAGAGATAACATCATTTTCAACTTTTTGAAAACGATTGCAGATTGTGAAGATGTTCATAGAATAATTTTAAATTCACATGAAATATTACAAATAGTGTGTGCAATATTATGTGTGCCAAGTTTCAAGTGAATTGCGTAAACAGTAATGATAATGAATGTTACTGGTTTTACTTAAGGGGGGATATGGTGATAGGAGGGCTACAAATAAAAATTGCAAATTGAAATTTTAATAGGACAAATAACCTTTCATTTGATTTTTATTTGACAACAATCGGAGCTTCCGTTCAAAAGTTATGGTCGCAAATGTAACTTCGCGATGGACTATCAAGCATTTGTTGCAATAGGTCTTCATTTTTATATGATTCCAAAATCCAAATGATTATTTGATATTTAGCGGAGATTGTTGAATTGTCATAAAGAAAATTAGTGATATTGGGGATCCACACGAGAGTGACAAATTTAGATTTGTTAAGATTAATGTACATTTCCGAAGTGTAGATTATTTTCACGCGGCCGGGCATCAATCTGACTTTACTCCAGTGGTGCATATAATTTGTGCGGGTGAGTTTAAATAACGCAATTACGCAATCAAATATGTGAGGACTAGTTGCACCAAAGATTTTGTGGCTCATAAAAACTGTATCTTGGTTCTAAGTCATGTTATCAGATATATACACCATTCTTATTTTCTCATTCAGGAAGCATTTTTCTTGTCTGAAATAGGTGATAATAGAAAGGACACTAAGCCTAATCAAGAAATAATTAAAGAAGAATTTAATGGTGAGTTTTCCTGTATTATATTACCCTATTATACCCGGCTATTGTAAAGAGGCGGTAAGTGTAAATCCACTCTACAGTTGAACGAAACATCCTTGTCAGTCAAGTGTAGTTTCGACTTATACATATCTTTAGATATTTTAAACTACAGTGTGTTTCAAAATTGTGCAAGTTGAAAAGCGCCCTCTGTGGCAAAACCAAAATAATAGTTTAAAATAATGTTACATCGTTGTTAAAGAAAATTCCAAACTTTCAAATGCCGTTTATCTGTTCAAATTGCTTATTTCGTTGCCGAGATATGTGTAATTAAATGCAGAAGTGAAAAATCTCAATTGTGGCCCTTTTTACAGAAGAGGACTGACCATTGCAATCAAGAAAATATAATCATGTTTATTGAAATTAACAACCATTAAATTGGGTTATTTATTATCAAGGAACAGCCTCTTGTTTCCTCCACCTATTACACCGTACACGTACCAAAATGTGTAAAATCTGATGATGTGTTACGTAGTTGTAATGTCGTCAATCATGATGATAAATAATTCTGTAAAATACCAATTTCCACTGTCTCCTGTTCCTTTACACAGTCAATGTGTAAAATGCTGTTTTTCGTTACAAATTAAACTTAACCATGTTAACCAAGCTAATATATACTAGACATATTTACATTTTGTTATGTTTCATTTAAACAACGGACAAACATAATTTCAAAATAACACAAATATATCGAATGTGTAGCATATTTGCACCCTAAAATGTCGAAAATCTTTAATTTTTCTTAAATTCGTAATTTTGCAGAATTGCTAATCTGTCATGTTTAATGACGTCATAAAAATGTATACTGTCTTTACCGATTGCACTTATTTTAAAAAGAATAGAAAGAGGAGACATAACATTATCTAATTTTACCAAATAAGCATATTCTACAGTTGTTAATTTTCAAATTTAAGGACAAACATATTGCTCTCCTTGATTTTCATGAACGGCTTTTTCCCTATCTAATAATAGTGATTTTGCACATCTGCATATAATTATGCATATCTCGAAATAGAAATGAGCAAATAAATCAGAATAAACGGCATTTGAATGCCAGTGATATACCATTATTTCAAAATATTATTTTGGTTTCGCCAAAGAGGGCGCTTTTCAACTTGCACAATTGTTATAGAGACACACTGTATAGTAAAAATGTGTTCTTGTTATCCTGGTTGTTCAGTAAAGTATAGGCTTACAAATCTCACATAACATTAGTTCCACGCTTTATTTCATTATGGTCTATGGAAGGCGGAATACCATTTCAGGGGGACTAAGATTACTTTCGCCAATTTTGAATGTTCACACAACTAGTTGATTATCCCGGCTGATTATATTTGGCGCAGTTTTATCTAACTGGTGTGAATAAGTCACACAGAACAAATTGAAATCAAAGCCCGTCTATTTCTGTGGCATTCTTTTGTGTGTCATTAATGAAATCATGATAGTGGAGTGATTATTTTGTTCCATGACCTGTCTTGGCAAAATATAAAATAAAACTATAGTGGAATAGGCCTTATTTTTCCTAACGTACTGGTCAATGCTAAAATATAAACCACTCGTTTGTATTTCAATGAAACTCTTTTTCTTGCATAATATTTTTCAACATTACACTTAGAAGATGTGAATTATGTTTAAAATTTAATTTTGAATATCGTCATTTGCATATAATTAGTATATTTGAAACAAAAACCAGGTAAATCTATAAATACCTATATTTTTGACAATCTTGACGTTAATTTAGAAATTTTGCATTTAGACAGTTTATTACTACATAGTGAAAAATTCTGTTAGACGGATTTTGATTATTTTGCGAACTTCTCCCTTTTTTACCCAAAATTGTGCAAAAATCACCATTTTTTGAATTGCCTATATTTTCTTCAGATATTTTTGGTATTAATTTTAAAGGATACAGAAAAACATGTTTTAAAAATCTGTTTGACAGATTTTTGAAATACTTCATACCTTTGAAGTTACAACGTAATAACTGTTTAACTGTGTTTTGACTTGGAAACCATTTTGACATTTTTGCTAATTTAACAGAAAATTCAAGGTCAAGCACCAAAATTTCATCATGAATGTATAACTATAGTTATAGATAACTTCTGTAACATTTTGTCTGGAAATTAAACAACAAATCAGTTAAAATTGATATTTCTTAATTATGGACTAATTTTAAACTATAGTATTCTGTTTATTCTGAATATGCAATTTACAGCTAAGTTGTATTTTCCAGACCATTAGTTACCCAATGGTTTAGCATTGGTCACAACATCATTAATACACTCAATACACGAAATCAATATGACTGTTTAAAGGACTTGATCATTCAGTTGACACATTCTATAAACGCACCACTGATTGGTTTAATATTTGTTAGCAATATCCTACTTTTGACCAATACAAAACAAGCTTTCATGTGAAAGCTATCTCAGCTTCTAGTGAACCAATGAACTTGAAATTTTCATCATATAAGGACCTGTCCTTGGCTTATATATATTTAAAATATCAAACAGATATTGCTTTACATAAACATATTACAGTCATTTAAAATTAGGAAAAATAAGGCCTGTTCCACTGTACAAATGAAATAAAAAAAAATAAAAACAAACCACTTGACACGTGTCCCGGGACACTTGTTCTCCAATATTAATTTAGTTACAGGATGTATTAAATGTATAATCTAAAGTGTGGGTGTGACACATAAATACATAAACAATTTAAATCCATACGGTTTACTTTAAAAGGACAATTTCTAACCACTTGGTGGACCCCATGGACAACCCCAAATTCGGAAACTATTCGTTTGGTAGGAGGTGGTTCTGCACAAGAAGGGCGAGTGGAGGTGTACTACAATGGCGCATGGGGAACTGTGTGTGATGATTGGTGGGATGACAATGATGCCAGGGTTGTATGTCGGCAGTTAGGTCTACCAGCTGATGGTGCGAGAGCTCATGAATTAGCGTACTTTGGACAAGGAAGTGGGACTATATGGTTGGATGATGTCCGTTGCTCTGGGTCTGAGAATTCATTGAGCGAGTGTCCGCATTGGGGTTGGGGAAATAACGACTGTGGACATGTTGAAGACGCCGGAGTTTCATGTGGTAAGTAATAGCTATTTTCTGATACCATGACGTTTTTAACACGTTAGTGTTTCGGTGTCCGTTCATCAATCCCGGTGTAATAGGAAGAACAGTCCCCTGATGTTACTGTCCGGGTTGTATAATAAAATATAGGCTAACAACTCTCACGCAACATTAGTTTCACGCTTTATTCCGTCATGGCCTATGGAAGGCTGACTTTGATTTCAGGGGTACACAAAAGTTGTTATGAGTGCAATATAAAGGAGGATGAATATCCTGATTCCAAGGCAAAAACAAGCATCTCATGAATAAAGACGAGAGGACCTATTAACTTAGTCACTTATACGACCAGATGATTTTGACGTCATCAAGTGATGATTTCATAACTTCAAGACCAAGATCGGCTGCCAGTACAGTTTGAGAAAACATCTTGTTAAGATGCGAAACGTTGCTATTAAAAATCGGGCTAAAAATCCGGGCTAAAAATAGTATGTGGATTAAAAAAACCTCTCTTATAGAATGGTATGGAAAAATTCTAATGAATCTATCCAATGAGTAAGCTAATTTATCAAAATGGAAGGTCTTGCGCAATAAAATCAAGCGCTTAATTAATAAAAATTCCTTTAAAAAGGAATTGTTCGAGTAATCATGATTGAATCTGTTGACAGAATGTGATTTTTCACATTCAATCAATCAAACAGTCTACACTTAGTACTGCAGATAGCCATAACAATTGTGCTTTTGGTGATAAAAGCATGGAACTTTGCAAATAAGTTAAGAATGTAGTAATAAGGATATTTAGATATAGGGGCATCTCAGATTTTGTTTAGAAACAAAATGGCGGCCATTTTTTTTTAAATTGGTCAAATCTTGTTCAAAACTATACCAATGTGTTCCTCTCATCACAAGGATGTAGAAAAAGTATAGTTTTACCTATCTCCGATGTTCAGATCTCGAGTTATAACCCAAAACGTAAAAAGGTCATTCAGGGGTCACGCATTCAGCCCTATGGGGATCGGAAATTTCAAAAGTGTCCGATTTCACTGAAAATAGTCTCAACATGTTCTTCATGCAAAACTGTCTACACAAAGTAATATTTTCAAATGTCTCTGATCAAATGTTGCTATGGTTTCAGGTCAAACATCCTTACCACTCATTTATCAGTATATTTACCATTATTGCCAACTATATAGATTGGCTTGTAACCATAGCAAGGAATTATCAGGTACATTCGAAACTATTACTTTGTGTAGACAGTTTTTCACAAGGAACATTCTGAGACAATTTTCAGCAAAATCGGACACTTTTGAAATTTTCGATCCCCATAGGGCTGAACGTGTGACCCCAAAATGACCTTTTGACGTTTTGGGTTATTACTCAAGAACCGAACATCTGAGATAGGTAAAACTATACTTTTTCTTTATCCTTGTGATGAGAGGAACACATTAGTATGGTTTTGAACAAGATTAAAAATTTGACCCTCTATAAAGGCGGCCATTTTGAAAAATGGCCGCCATTTTGTTTCTAGACAAGATCTGAGATGCCCCTATATCTAATTTCCTTTTAAAAAGTACACTCTACATATGTGCCAGATTTCATACCTTTATCATCAAAAGCACAATTGTTCCATACTATGTAACTTATCTGCAGTACTAACTGTACTTGCATGACATGCGAGATTACCAAATGCATACCACATGAAGGAGTCTTTTGTACATATGACCACTAGCTATGGGTTCCACAATTTAGAAAATTATAAAAATGGGAATATTCAGCCCTTTTTTTGAAGTAAAAATCATTAAAAATTTGCAAACGTGTCATAAAAAATTAAGGTTTCTGTCGACATGCCTTATGTCGACATAAAGCTTATCTCGACATGTCGACATGAAATTTCATTTGTCGACAAAACTGGGCAAGTAAAATTTACTAAAACTTACGTTTAATTGCCAATTTATGGCTGTTTATTAGCAGATGAGCTTCAAAGTGTTTCATATATTTTTTGATGCTTATTAGTTGTTCCTCATTTACAGCCGTTTTAAAAGTTTTTACAATGGTTCACAGCAAAAAAGTTACAAAATATCAATTTATATCATTCATATTGTCGTACACAGAAAGAACTATAAATATATGTAAGTCTACGTCTAATACGGGTCATTCAAACAATTTCGTTTTTCCAACAAAAAAACAAATCTTTGATGTCACTTTTATGTCGACATTATGTCGACGTCGACAAAAAAATTATTGCGACATGTCGACATGAAAAAACAATCTCGACAGTAAATGGCATAGATGCTCTTTTTTTTAATTTTCTCTAAAATGCCTTCGGAATGGATATTTTTAGCCTAAAATACCCCAACACATTGGTATTGGTTTCAGACTTGCGAACGGAGTCTCCGACAATTTACAATACGGGAACGGGTGAATAAATGGATTTAATTGGGAAAATTCGAAAGAGATTTTGTAGGAGGGTCTAGCCTCATAGGGAGGGTCAACAAATTTTTTGGTACGGACGGAAGTAGTGCTAGGAAATTGAAATATATATATGGTATTTATACAAATACCAATTTACAAATAAAGGGGGCCATCCATGAACCCATCCATCAATACAGGCAGATTTTGCAAGTAGCGTTAAGGGGTTTTCTCACAGATGCAAAACCTCCATTGATTTTCTTAAAAATCTAGTATTTGCTAGATTTATTTGTGCTGATAACGAATCAGAAATAAAAAATATTTTGCGTACTTCAAAGTACTGATGGTATTTCAAGATAAATTACATTAAAGACATCTTTTAATAAAATTTTGATTACTTTGATGGCACATCTGCGACTGCATAATTTCGGATATAACGGACATATCACCTATATAAGCAAAAAAATCGTATCTGTATTTACACAGATACAACTTTCTTGTGTAAGTGGTATGTCATCCATGTAAGTAAGAAAGTCGTATCTGCGTCGTGTCTTCACACAGATACGACTTTCTTGTGTAAGTGGTATGTCATCCATGTAAGTAAGAAAGTCGTATCTGCGTAGATACGACTTTATTAATTCAAAAATATTGTTTTTCACAAAATCTTGGACAGTGAGACCCGAAAATGTGTCTCCTGTAAAATGACCAAAATACAGATACGCCTTTCTTGCACTCACATGACGAAGTGCAGTGCTCAAGACGCAGAAAAGTTACATTTTCTAATTCTTCGGAAAAATATGTCGGTGACCTAAACTTTTTTATTTTTGTTAACTGAAAGATCGTATACTTTTGCGCAAATTTTGTGCCAAGTTGACACCAAATTCAACGGGAAGTTTATGAATCAACACTAAATATATCACTTTTGCTACATTTTTCTATTGACCCCTGTACTAATAGTCACCAAAATAAAAACTACTATTTTTAAACTGACTGGCATATAAAAGACGAATCCGGTTATTTCCAATTTGTTCTACATCGATAAATTATTATTCATGCCAATTTTTACTAACAACTTTCATTCATTTTGTTAACTAAACGACGTAGGGGCCTATACTTTTGCGCAAATGTGGTGAAAAAAGTTGACACCAAATTTCCATGGGAAGTTTTTAAATCAACAATAAATATGTCACTTTTGCTACATTTTTCTATTGACCCTAGGCCCTGTACTATTACTAACTGTCACCAAAATACTATTTTTGAACTGACTGACATATAAAAACGGGTTCGGTTATCTCAAATTATTATTTTAAAACTTGGTTCTGCATCGTTGATATTATTATTCTTGCCGATTTTCACTAACAAATTTCATTCATTTTGTTAACTGAAAGATCGTATACTTATTTTGCGCAAATTTTGTGAAAAAGGTTGCCACCAAATTTCAAAGGGAAATTTTTGAATCAACACTAAATATGTCACTTTTGCCACATTTTTCTATTGACCCCTCTACTAACTATCACCAAAAATACCATTTTTAAACTGACTGGCATATAAAAACGAGTCCGTTTATCTCAAATTATTATTTTAAAACTTGGTTCTGCATCGTTGATATTATTATTCTTGCCGATGTTCACTAACAAATTTCATTCAGCTCTATTATGGACCATACACCTTAATTTACAAAGATAGGGATTTGAATAATTATTACGTAATGATACAAAGAATGTTTTTAAAGTTCTTTACATGTCATTTGAAGCATTTTCTATTCATCAAAGTCATATACAAACATAATTAACACAGAAATCTTTGAACATTTATTATCAAGGGATCAACTGGTTCACTGATTTTATTCATAGACATATCTTACAGCGCATATCATTTCTCTGAGTTGCAGTCGATATGTCGCCCTCAATTATATATTTTACATCGTTATAACCAACCGGGTTATAACAGAAAATTCTGACGGTGTTTTTGCGTTTTGCCTGCATTAAATTAATTTTATATTGTGTTTAAATGGCACAATTGTATATTATATTTATGTGCCATGTTGGCCTGCAACACAATATTAAAATAATTTAATGTAGGCATGACACAAAACACCATCGGAATTTTGGGTTGAACAAAAAGGTGATATGTCATTAATTTCATGAGATTTCAGTACTGACGTCACAAACTTAGAAACACCACCGCGACGTGAATTTCCTGCTAACAATTGTATAGGCAAATTATCTAGGTCAATACCCATAGTAATGTTACGGTGGCCCGTAGGCCACTCGAACGAAAAGGCTAAAATCCAGTACTATGCCGAAAGAGTTAGACACTTACAAAAAACTGACAGTAAAAATTGGCATCGACAAGTCAAAATAATAACTAGAAATAACTCAACTGACGTTTGTATTCAAGTTCCAGGTGTTCAAGCAGTCATGCATGACGAAATTGCAAATGCTATAAACAATAAATTTGTGAATGTCTCTTCAAGCATGGACCAATTTGATAACAACAAATTTTAATTTTTTGTTTTCTTTCTGCGGCAGCTTGATTTTTTTTTTTTTAAATATCTTTGTGCAATATGGCCCTGGTGCAAGGTGGTTGTGACTGAGTGAATATGTACGAGCATTAAATTGAGATTTGAGTGTGTGTGTAAATGTGTGATGTGGGTGAGTGCTATGGCATATATTTGAGGAGTGAGTAAGCCAGAATATCCTGAGGTGAAATGTTTGGGTTGGCTCCCTGTGAGTAGCTTTCTATACAGTTGTATATGATATAGGTGCAATATGACCAGTGCTAAATTTTTATTTATTCCCATTAATATATATTTTTTTACATCAGCGTGTTTTTTTATATCTCTTGATTTTTATATCTCTTGATTCTTGTAAATTATCATATCTGTATCTTAACATTTTGCTTCAATGTTCAGTAATTGTGTATATTTGCCAGTGTATTTTATATGTAAATGATGTTTAATTTGGCCTCAGGGCAACGATGCATTATGTAATAAAATGAAACAATGAAACAATGAATACAGATAAGAGGTTGTGGGTTCGAGCCCGGCCGGTTTTCGTCTCCTTGTTTCCTTGGGCAAGAAACTTTACTCTACTTGCTCTGTGGTCGGACAGTCACGTAAAGCCGTGGGTCCCCTGGGGGTATGCATGTTAAGCAAGTACTTGTATCATTGATTGATTGATTGATTGAGTAACTATACACCATTTGAACAATTTTAAGACGTGTTTCAAGTACGGTGGGTGTCAGTACGGAGACCGGTGCTATAAAAATATACATTTTAGATTGATGATATCGGATTTTGACCAAAATGTCGATTTCGGTAAAATGCCAAAAACCGTATTTTTTGCCCCAAAATTCTGGTTAGCCTAACTAAAATTTGCATTCGTAAAATGTTGAACTTTTTTCAAGTTTTGGAATCTAGAAAAACCAATATCTAGGAAGGTTTTTCTCAACTTTTTGATTTTTATACCAAACTGGCAATTTTTTGGCCTATTTTTTTGCAATTTTTCAAAAATTGAATTTTGAACGCATTGAAATCAAGCGTGTTGCTATCTATCTTTTTTAAAAGTTTAGTATATTTGAGTGTTCTAATTGATTCATTAGGCCTATACTTTTTACACAGAGTGCTACCACCATTCCACCACATCAGAGGGTACACTTACTAGCCCATATTACCCTTCATACTACTACGACAATGCCGCCTGCACATACATTATTGACTTGAGTCATGAAGATATATCATCTATTGGATTCCACTTCAACGATTTTTGCATTGAAAATGGCTATGATTATCTATACTACGGGAAAGGAGGAACCGTTGACATGTCTGAAAAACTTGGCACCTTTAACGGTTGCAACATTCCTTCTGATCGAGTTGTTGCTGGGGATCAGATGTGGTTCTATTTCGAGTCTGATGAAGTTTTCTCCTACCGTGGGTTTAGCATATCATGGATGGGATTGACAGGTTAGTTGCTATAAAATCTCATTAATAGCCTATTGTTTTGGTCCCGCTAGGGCTTTCGATACATTTGCGACATACTCCCGATGCATTTGGAATTATTGCTAAAGCACCGGGAGAGGATTGCAAGAAGTTTGTGATCGTATTGAAAGTCATTACGATGATTTCAAGGGGTTTTGGGCGATTGCATGTACTTTTTTGGGGACAGCTCGCTAGTCCGACAACTCGCTAGTCCGAAAGCTCGCTAGTCCGACGGCTTGCTAGTCCGACGGCTCGCTAGTCCGAATTTAAATTTAGGCTCGTCAGTCCGAATTATGAAAAAGGCTCGCTAGTCCGAATATCAAAAACAGTTCCCTAGTCCGAATTTAAAT
>JXSR01S042446.1:235617-253496 GCA_000969725.1 Ophiothrix spiculata | reverse complement strand
TTTGGTATATTTTATACCTTGAAAGAAATATGTTGTGAAAATTGATCACTTGAAAATCAGTTAAGTGTTTTGTCAGTTTTCAAAATTTGAGATTAGAGGGAATAAGTTTTATTAGGCAAAATTGTGAAACTTTAATCATACAGCAGAATTAAGTTATAAAATATATTTTTTCAAGTCCCATCTTCACTGTTACATTTTGCTGTTTATCAGGAGGGAACATCTTTAGTTATAATGTCAACCAGGGGTAGAATTTCGTTTCGGTTTTCAAGAATCAAAATTGATTGAACTTTTTACTACATGTTTCAATGAAGAAAATGATTCTCACATCTGGATGCTACGAGAATGATTGCGATTCTAGCCCTGTCAATAAACAGATTGGATTTTTATGGTATTTGACCACAGCACAAAGCTCATGCATTTCTATTCTACATCAATTATAAAATTGGTATGTTTGAGATTGACTTGAAACTCATGATCTGATCATCTGTAAACTTGTTTGTGCTGATAACTGGGTTCAAAGGTTTCTCAAATTATGTGGAATACACAAAATATACATCCTGTACAAGAAACAAGTACGTTGTAAATGTTACATGAGGATGGACTCAGTCAATTTACAGTTAATACAAGTTTAGTACTAACATAGTTTTTCATTTGGCTACCCCCGTTTCTGGAGTTAACAATATTGTATTAATTTTTGGAACCCTCTCTGATGTGAATTATTTCAAATACAGTTCATGACAGTAAAAAACATCCTTTTTAAAGCCAAATTTGGCCGCATGGTGGGGAATAGAATAGCTCCATGACCTTGGATGACCTGGGTTGACCTGAGGTTATTTCTATGGTCTATGGGTTATCCTTGATCAAGATTTGATCCTCATTCATCCTTACAACTACTTTATTTTTCCGATCGGATATAGAAAATAAATATGCCTTAATAAAAATAACCAAACTTGTATTTTTAATTCCAATGGCGTCTTGTTTTTTTTACGAGTGTTTAGTATTTGGAAATGAAAGTGAAAAGTTACATTTTGTGGATTTTTATGCTTTCAACTATTGTTTTAGAAATAAAGAAACCCTTCCTCACACGAAGCCCAAATTGTTTGAAAGCAATACTTCCTTGTTACATTCAATTGGACTTGTGTAGACTAAGAAACAAGACGGTCTATAATTAGTACAATCATACTACAATTTAATTAACACTCATGTCCACTTAATTACTTCCATTAATTTATTACGTCAATCCCACACAGGTTTCCATAAAATCTGACCTATCTACATTTGTACCGTACATTAGAATTGCATTGTAACTTTTAAAAACAATCATTGCTTTAGTCCTGGTGGCTAGTATAGTATGTCAAACCCCTGAATGGCCCAAGAATTCCTCTTATGACGTACATGGGTATGGGGATCAAATTAGGGGTATTTTAATAGTTATAAATAGATGATACCTTTTCAGATTCTCTTGATAGCTATATTGTACGATGTTGCTATCAACATCGATTGATAGCAACATCGTACAATGTAGCTTGAGAGGACGTGTTGATCTCTTCTTTCAGCATTGTGAAGAAATCCTCCTGGTCACATGACCTAATGCTAGGGCGGTCATGTGACAGCAGAGTGTCATAGATAGCAGGCAGGTCATAGCCAGTACAAGTACTAGTGTCTCTGTTGAGAGTTGGTTCTATGGGTCCGTATTTCAATAGCCTCCTTGATCTTCCATTTCCCTTCCTAAGACTGTCATTTTCCATGTGCTAACTTTACGGTTGTGTTTAGTCATAGATTTTTGAAGATCTATAGTTTAGTGCAGTGTTCGCCAATAGCTGTGAGGGAGTTTTTAAGAGTAGCATGTTCTTTGGGCCACTTTTTCTATTTTATGTATTTTTGCCAACATGTACATGTAGATAGGTGCACATATTATATATGGCATTATATTAGATGAGTAATTGTTTTTAGGACCAGAGCGGCGGAACGTTCCTGTTTTTAGGACCGTGCCGTATCGACGTTCCCGTTTTTTATGGCGTTATATTAGATGAGAAATTGTTTTTAGGACCGGAGCGGCGGAACGTTTAGGACTGTTTTTAGCACAGGAGCGGCGGAACGTTCCTGTTTTTAGGACTGTGCCGTATCAACGTTCCCGTTTTTAGGACCATGTGTCTATATATTTTCTAAATAAAATTAGACCTACAGAGGATGGTTAGTCCTTGGTCAGCCCCATCGCTTCGTCGCTACCGCTTCTTCAGCTCTGCTTTTATGCCTTATTAGTTCTTACCTAAGACGCTACGCTCCCAGATTTAAGAATTTTCGCCGCTCCGGTCCTAAAAACAATTTCTCATCTAATATAACGCCATAATTATGACACTGGTAAGCACACCACTCATCAGGAGTTTATATGACAGGGCAGAAACACAAAATTAGCACATCCACACATATAACAGGCTTTTGATTTCAATTTGCTCTGCATGACAAATGATGCACCAGTGGAATAAGCCTCTTGTTTAAAACAAAAAGGATGGGGAGATGTCATGAAAAAAAGGAGCATGGTCCAATTGCCTCAGCATTTTTTCAAACTTTTTGAGATTTTGGTATCAAATTGTTGCTCATATTTTTCTCATACCCCATGTGAAATTTAACGGCTGAGTTATGTTTTGTTTTGGAGGTGTATGAAAATGTGTCTAATTATGGTAACCATAATTAATTATATATACAAAGTAACATATAGGCAGTTCTGAAATACAAAATTGTCCACAAAATCTAAATGGTTTGACCAATTCAGCTAAAATTTGAAACTTAATATATGTCATTGAAAACTAAGTTTTGTGAAATCGGACCAAGCTCAAATTAACAACAAAAACAAAAATAATGATGTTACGTTGTAGCTACTATGGAGTACTAAATATTTACAACAGGCAGTAACACTTTTTATATTTAGTTATATGCTGTTGTGTTTAATGTCTAACGATGTAAGAATTCATTTCATAATTGCTGGCTAGATGGGAAGACATTAATTATCCAAGGTGATCATATTATCAGGTTATTGGCTAATTGATCCCGGAAATAAAGCTGTTAGCATTGAGGTGATGAATAGGTCAAAAGGCTGTCATTATTAAAGCTAAATAATCCAATAGGTAAAAAATTGTATTTTCAAAACTTACAAGATGTTAGTTCAGTTCCAAAATATTGCTGGTATATTTTCATATTCCTTATTAAATTTTAAGTGTAGGCTCTAATTACACTACCATCCATTAACCCTAACACCACCGAACCTCACAAAATCCCATTCCACAAAATCAAGAAAATTCCTAAGTCCAAATACGTCACAGACTAGAGTTAGCTATAATCACGAAAACTCTGCCAGGGCAGCGTATACCTATTGCCTTGCATCAGTGAATGTTGGATCGGGATGCGAGAGGTCCAAGTTTCGATTATGGGGAAACCACCCATTTTTAACATGACAATTTCTGAGGTGCTTAAAAGAGTTATAGGTTAAGGCCCATTAAGTACATGTACATGTACATGTAGTACATTTTTGGTTATGAAAGGTCATATATTTCTGATTGTGAATCCAAACTTTCACCTCCAAATTATTTTTAGTTATGAGATATCAAAACATTAACATTTTGGTATGTACCACGTGAATCCAAACAAATTGTGCACGGATTAAAACTGATTTTGACCTTGATTAAAGCAATAAAATTGTTATTGTAATAAAGCAGATTAAATAAGCTTTCAGATGCAGAAAAAATGATAGAAATCGGATGAAAAATAAAAAAGGTATGACCAATATTGTAAGTACTTACCTTTTATCATAATGCCATAACCCGTAATTGTATACGTAATATCTTGCTTAACTGTATAAATCCCATTGGAATGGAAGAAAAAGAGACGTACTTTAATACAAAATTGGTCATATCTTTTTTATCTTTCATCCGATTTCCATCATTGTTTCTGTATTTGAAAGCTTATTAAATTTGCTTAACTACTATAACTAGAAATTTATGATTTTGTGCTTTTATCAAGGTCAAGATCAGTTTTAATCTGTGCACAATTTGTTTTGCTTCACGTGGTATAGGCTCGGGGTAGATCCAGGATTTTTCAATTATGGGGGAGGGGGGAGTGAAACTTTGGCGGAGCTTCTTTACCCACTTATTGTCTGGTGCTACTTACTAAAAAATATAGAAAATAAGGGAGTTAGAGATTTCTTAAAAAGATACCCCAAAAACTCAATGATTGGAGGAGTTTCTAAACATATAAGATGAATTTCGAAGAGCAAAACTATTAAAAATGTAGCGGCAGCTCAGCGCCTACTTAAATTCAGGCATCACTTAAAAGCTCTTACACAGAGCCCACACCTATAAAATATTGGTTGATCACTGGATTTTATTTGGTCACTGGAATTACTAGACAGTCCTGAGGTTGGTCAGTGGCTGTTGGGTGGGGGTTGGTCTAGGGATCTGGGCAAGGCACCATTCTGCAAAAGTAAAAGGGGTCGCGAGACTGGCGTGCCCCGCAACTAAATCCGCCTCTGACGTTCTGTAGCCCTCCCACTTTTTAATAACCCTATAAAATGGCCAACATTATCATCATGTAATTTGATAGGTAATAATTATCATGTCATGTACTTGGCAAAGCACCAAATGTGTTGTTTTCTTGCTTTGTGTGGGATTATTTTGATTCAATTCATATTATTCACATGTTTTGCTAAATGTGTTTTCCAGAGAGACATGTTTTATTCCATTTTGGCACCTATTCAACTAAAGTGAAGGTAGCTTTTCACACTAATAATGAACTCTGAATAATTATAGTACATGTTCTACAAGAATAGCGCTGAGACCTTGCAAACATGTGTACTGGAACGAGAAATAAAACCGTTTTTGACAAATCTGACTAATACATGGAACTTCAATTCATCTAGTTTAAAATAATGTTTTTTAAACACACCCAGGGCCTACACATAGAACAAACGGTTGTTACCAATGCAATTGTAACTCACTATCCTGTTGTTAATGTTTCCATCAGATAATCATATAAAATACAGGTCAATTATTTCAAGTCAGTAATGAAAAAACAAAATCACCTTGTTTAGGCTTTCGCCAAGGAAACCCAACTTGGTACTTGGTACCAAGTAAGCTGAAAGAAGCTTATCTTTAACAGGGCTCCAAGATGTTTTTTAAATTCAGTTTTGAATGCAGGAGGAAGACCGGAGCCCCCCGGAGAAAAACCTGCGGAAGCGAGCATGGACTGAAAACCAAATGCACATAAAGCGCCGGGCGCGGGACTCGAACCCGGGACCTCATTTGTGCAAGGCGAGGGAACTACCGCTGCGCCAACCCGCTCCCCCTGAATAACGTATTGTTCTTTTGGTCACAAGAAAAGAAGAAAAAAAAAGAAGTTTTATGAGCCCAATCAACCAAGTCAAATTTTGCATATTGGAAGATTTAAATTTAGACAAATCATGTAAAATCAGCCATTGAAGCCAAAATTTACACATTTGCCTAAGCTTTTTAGAAATGCTTTTGAAAAATTGTTTATTTTTTCACTGATTTTTAAGATTTTATGGCTATTTTAGGCCAATTTTTACCACTAGAAAACAAAAGAAGAAAATAGACCATGACATTGTTCGTTTCATGGCCTCATCCTGAAAGCCATAATTTATCCACACCTTGACTGTTTACAGCACAGTGAATACATGGACGCTCCTTGCAATTGGACAGAAACTTATACATTTCATTATGAAAAAATGACATGCATTGGTGACCACATGATAATGTGTCTGATGCACTGTCATTTGAGATTCAAGTTTCCGTACTCCATTTCAAATGCTATGATTAATTCTCAAAACACACACACACAAAAAGTATAGATTTATGAAAAAAACCTCATTGTCCATTCTGACAGTGAAGTTCAATGCCCCTGAAGCCCAAACCAGGCTTACAGTGTAGCACTCTTCCTGGCTTTCAGGCTTAATTAGATAATGATAATAAACCAGTTAAAACAGAAGCCAATTGCCTAGTTTGCGTTTGTTCTTTCCTCCGGCAGGATGACATCATGCGCATGTTTTTAATCATTGATTGGGAATCTCGCAAGACTCTATTGTTAAGATCATATGGTGGTATTGAAACAATTAATATGCCTGTTTAGATACAAAATAATCTTTTTAAGTAAAACAATATTTCTTTTCTATTTAGTTACTGAAATGCTATGATTTCGTTATTCCAAGTGAACTGTGAACTACAGTGCAGATGTTTGTTATGATTATTCATCATAAATAATCATTGCCTATCACCAGAAAAATAAAATAATCACACAGTTATCGTTTCATGGACTGTATGAAATTTATTGAGATTGCGTGTGTACTTTATCTAGTACATGTGACAGAAATTTGGAAAGGTTTGATAATCTGTCAGTACACTTAATTTTATTTTTTGAAAAAAATGTTTTTGGAAATAACTATAATCTCAATTCTACATGTAGCAGTGTTTCCCCCTATTTCATCTCTATTTTTGAAGATTTTAATTTTGATTCTCTGTTGTATAGTTTCTCTTTAAATATTGCACTAGTGTTTTTTTTTAAAGCTTCAATTCAAAGTGTATTTCCATCAATGTACTTTATTTGAGGAGGTACAATTAAAAAAATATGATGCCTCATAAATAATTTTTGACTGGAAATAATGATATATTTTCAGGGCCCCCTTAATGAGAATCCAACATTTTATAGCCCTTTTTACATCAGGGTGGTGATGCAAGTGCTAGTGAATGGTCCATGAGTAGTTTATGTCCAAGTCTATAGTAATAATTTTATATTAACATTTCTTACCAGCTACAGATTGGATTTTAGTTTTATAGGATACTGATAGCTGACAGTGGATGGGTTAAACAGCAACCAAACCCCAGAAATTGATTTAAAATTGGTAGCATCAGCATGGATTACTCATTCATTAGCATAACAAAACATTCTTGAACATCAAATCCAAACCATTTTGCCACCGCATTCATCTTCAAGAATCCTCCAGCAATCACAATACCACAAACTTGAGATGCTCTAATGGTCTATTTATTAACTTGCACATCCGGCCGCCGGTGCCGATACTCCCTTGAAGTTTAGCTTTAGTATCTGACTCATTCGCCTTGGAGATCTGGAGGATCATGTGATGATAAAACAAGGATGTTGAGGATGAAATGTATGATGCTGTTTATAGCTGCAGGCAGATTGGCATTTTCTTATGCATGTTCAGAGTTTGAATAATGAATGTTCCACATAAATATCAAGGGTTACCGTTTACATTTAATGCTGATTTTTGTTTGTGTAAATTTCTACTTGATTTTGCAATATTTATTTTTCTGTCCATCTGGGGATAGTATTTTATTCTTTATTATATGGCCAGCTACAGAAAAAAACAACAACAAGGAAAGCAAAAAGAGCTCAAATGTAAAATTGAGGATCTTTATTAAATTAGTAGATACATCATTTAGTTTTTCAAAAGAATGTTGTTTATAGTTTCAATAGAGGTAAATACTTCCACAGTACTTTTGTCATTTTTTATATATGTTCATTCAGAATTTTTACTTATACAATGATATTAAAATTTTTCTCATTGGGCAAAATTTTGTTCAAAATGAGCAAGTTCATTCTTATTTTATCTAATGGTGTAAAATTGTTACCATCTCACTAAAATTGTTATTGGTGGAATATGTTTCTCATGAGCAAACATTTTCAAGTTTTCATTTCAGTTGTTAGATGATTTCTAGCAGCATGTTCTTTTAATGAAACTGACGAACTCCAAATTTTCATTTTTCCTCAAATAAGAAAATGTATTCCATTTTTTTTACATGTTGTAAATACAGACGATTTATGGTGTGCTAAGGGACATGCGTGGCCAGTAGTGTGCGTAGCCTAGTGGATAAGTCCTTGACTTTTAATCATCGGGCATTGAGAGTCGTGGGTTAGAATCCGGTAGGCAGCGTGTGTAGTGTCCTTGAGCAAGATGCTAACCCTAATATGCTCCTCTCCAACCAGGTGTCAAATGGGTAACAGCTTTCTTCAATGCTGGGAAGGTATACACTCGCAGGGAAGGAGGTGTGGGGAAGTCAGGGAACCGCAAATATAACAAATTGTGGAGTCTGGCCCAAATGCTTCGTAAGAGAGATGATCACTCCGACCTGTGAAATATAGGCCGTCCCCTTTACCTGTACCTTTTTTATGCCTCCCCGATTTACAATTCTACGCAGCATCAGCACACTGTATGGTGTTCTTTAACCACAGTGGCCCAATTAAGCTACAGTTCCACACCAAGCATCATTGAGGTTTTGCAGCAACCTCTATACTTTGATCAACACCAAATAGACGGGCCTCTTCACATCGTGAATTGATACAGATAACCAATGATAAGCGCATGCGTACCTGAACACAGCACAGCTGCAAGAGAGAAGCAGCGCACGTAGTACGTGTGAATCGCGCATCAACATCACGACGCGCTGTAAGTGGGATTATGTTTACCTGCGGATGAAGAAAAGCCTCGTAATTCCCGCCTATTTAGTGTTGATCAAAGTATAAGGGCGTTGAACCTTGATCAGTCCATATGAACCATTGCTGCCCGGATCATCTCCACAAGTTTCATGATATGGGGTTTCCACAAGCCAATAAGAGTTGGTTATCATTGCATGCGTTCATCAGGATTCCACTTTGAAAATTCCTATGAAGTTCTTCTTTACAAAAAAAAAATCCACATTTACTATTTGTAGTACAGTTTGAGAAAGCTTCCTGTTATGTAGTGAAACATCACTACTTAAAATAGTAAGTGTGTATTTTTTTTTAAAAAGAACTTTTTCACTGTTTATAGTAATTAGCAGTTAGTTACTTTCAAACAAATGAAGAAGTATATTTTGAGTGTTTTAAATTTTGATCATGATGCTTTAATATCTTCAGAAGAAAGCAAAAGTAAAGGTTGGCCAGCCTGAGGAATTCCAGATTTATATTGTACTGTTTTAAAGCTTGAGTAACCAAGAAGAAGCATTGACTGAGAAAGAAGATTTAGCTAAAACAAGTCAATGACCCCTGTCAAAATAAAAGCATTAGAATGAAACAGGACAAACAGGAAGTTGGTAATGTAAGAAAAAACAAGTACGCTTGACTAAAAAATCTCTGGAAAAGACGTTCTGAGAATATAGTGCAGTGCAATTTTTGATAGAACTATTTTTGTTGAGGAAAGATAGGCCTCTGTTGTCCATGTGTGCAAACATGTCAAATGGTAAATTACCCACTTTTCCCTGATACGGTGCTGTCCAATTCACCAAACCTGTACTGAATTACTGATGACATATTATACTAAGAACATTTTTCTTGTATCTCAAGCAATCTCTTTCAGATGACTGGACATATTTTCTTAACATTGAGTATTTGCACTAATCATTTTTGACTCAATTTCACTCTCATCCAAACTTTTTGTAATATTTACCGTACAGAAAAAAATCAAATGAGATCAATTAAATAATGCAAATAAGAAAAAAATATTTAGAAATCGTAGTGAAGCATATACTTTATGTACACCAAGTTTGCCAGCTTACCATTCCCCATCTTTAAAATCAGTCATGAATGAATCAAGAAATTCTTGACAAAAATGAATCATTTATAATTTGCCTTGAAGCAAACCTGAAACGTTGAACCAGACCTGTTGTATATTAAAATATTCTGAATTTCTGAAGAGAAGAAAACAGAGATAAATGGAATTACATTATTCAATAATTAAATGGAATTGGAATGTGATTTTTTCCGTTTGTAATATTCCACAACTGTTTAATATTCATTCCATCACACTTCTTGTCATGTAAATGCAAGAAAGTTATATCTGCAATAGCTGCCACATGCTTTATTTGTTCAATTCATTCATTCATTCATTCAAATTTATTTCCACAACAAATGCATAAAAATATCAAAATCAATGAAAAGATGAAATGCAATATACAACAAAAACAGTGCACCTTGTCACTAAAAATGCATCAAAAATACACCTAAAATGCATCAAACTCTCCCATTATGTCAAGGGCTTTTGAAATGGCTCTTATGTCAAGAGCCTATGACTTGACGTAATGTTAATGCCAAATTTTGAAAAATGGCAGCTATTGCAGTTTTGCATTTCTTGCATTCACATCCGATCTGTGTCGCAATTTCTCCAGCACAAAAGGACTCGTTTTCAGATGCTGAGGTGCTTTGTTTGAGCAAAAGATGTTGTATTGATAGCCTGTTTTCATAGTAACCCGAGAGGAATTCTATAATAGCGAGAGATGGGTGCGTGTGTTTGCTCGTTATTGTAATAAATGTGACAACCAAGATCTAGAAGGTCCTTGAACTTAACATGCCCAAGACTCATAATTTCTGGATAAAAAGCATACAATTTTTTGAGTAGATTAATTTTTGCCTCAGATTTATAATTCCCGGTATTAACGAAAATCACATATTAAATTTTTGATAAGATAATTTTTTGCCTCATAATGTTTTTATATTATAAGCAGATTCATCAATTTTCCACATTTAGATATATTTTGAATATATAGTAAAACCTGAAATTTTAATACTATTTTGCACTTTAACCCTAACTAATCTTAAATTTCCTCAGAAATATAGCCTATGTGTCGAAAATTAGTGGTTTTCACCGGGACTCGAACCTGGGATCTCTTGCACCCCAAACCCATGTCCACATATCTGCCCAACAAAATAAAAACACAGTATGCGTATTACAGATATATTACAAGTTACTTCCTTTTCTCCTGAAATCTGCACAAATGAGCAGATGACTAATTATCTTTACTTTAAAACTTAGGGCAGAATCTACTATAGCAAACATGTGTAAATACAACTTTTTAGCATGGGAATGGATTGAAGTGAAATTGCGCGTTTATAGGAAGTATCTGCTTTGCTCTATAAATATATACTGCGTTTTTACTTTATGGGGGCAGCTATACTAAGCTGCCCGGCAGGTATTTTGTGCTCATAGTCATAGTCATATAAAACTCCCATCTATGATGTGTTCGGACTTTGGCTATTTCACTGATTTTCTTTTTTCACCTTTTGTAACTTTTAGGAGCATTGGAGTTAATGAGTTTGGAGAAAAATTATTTGTTTCCAATCACCTGTTTATGCATTTATAATGAAGTAGCATTCAATTCAATAAAGGAAACATACATGTAAAACTTACTGAGAGTGATCTATTTTAAATACAAAAGACCAAAAAATGATAGTAAAAACCTCAAATTATACAAATATGTGGGTTTCAGACATGTTTTAATAGAAACATAATAAGTAAAAAAATAATTTGAAATTTACCATAAAATTAATTTTCTCTCTTTTTCAGTGGCCAGTTCTCAGAGGTCAAAAGAGTCACAGATGTCAAGACTGGTAAAGATTTTGCCGGTAAATTTGTCAAGAAACGCCGTACTGCTTCAAGTCGACGAGGAGCCAAACGGGAAGATATTGTGAGAGAAATAAATATCTTGAACGACATGTGCCATCAGAATGTGATTTCGCTTCATGAAGTGTTTGAAAGCAAGACTGAAATGATTCTCATCCTGGAATTGTGAGTAGCAATTTGGAGCAAGCTATGAGAGAGCTCGGATGTACATTGATGTAGATTCCTGGGATCCACGTTGATCTAGATTTGTTGCCTGGTACACATGAGTGTCTTGTGCTGTACAGGAATCCACATCTGGATTGATGTTTCATTGTGTAGATACAATCTGCACTGATGTAACCGATGTAGATATATGTAGATCCAAGCTCTCATGTAGCTGTCGTTTTTATCAAGACAGTGGTGAAGGAATTTGGGAACATTTATAGTGTAACTTTTAGGTTATTCTTCCCGCTAATGTGCGGGCCCGCTAGCTGACTGGACCCCCTGAAAATACTCAAAAGAGGTCAAATGCTATATGCTATGTTCCAAGTTTGGTCCAGAAAAGGTCAAGAATTCCAGAGTTATGGATAACCTCGAATTGACCTTTGATGACCTAAAGTCAACTTTTTGTTCAATTTCATGAGTTTTGACCTTGTTCCTCTTCTTAAAATTCTCAGAGAAACTTGGTATTGATGATCCAAGTTTGGTCTAGGTAGGGTCAAGGGTACTAGAGTTATGATTGTGACCTCAAAATGTCCTGGGATGACCTTAGGTCAAATTTTTAGACAATTTCAGATGTGACCTCTAGTTGACCTTTGAACTTAAGTACCTCAACCGGACGACCCCTATAACACTTGGGGCCCCAATTGCTATTCATGGTCCAAGTTTGGTCTAGGTAGGTTTAAGGGTTCTAAAGTTAAGGCCGTGACCTCAAAATAACCTTGGATGACTTTAGGTCAACTTTTTGGACAATTTCAAGATTTGACCTTGACCTTGGATGACCTCCACCGGACCACCCCTATAACACTCAGAGGACCAAACAAATAGCTATACATTGTCCAAGTTTGATCCAGGTAGGATGGGGGTAGGATCAAGGGTTCTGGAGTTAAAAACTGACAAACATACATGCACACACCCCATCCTGTGAATTATAGTATGATGATTCATTGAGGTACAGTATTGTGTCTGTAATAGTAGAATTGTCCCATTCTTGAAAAAAATGAATGGAAAATTGACATTGAATGGGAAAATTTTGGCAATACAAAGAGACACAATCCTACACCTAACTTTGGAGTATTAACCCTTACATTTTGTACAGTTATTATTTTAAAAATTTGTCCAAAGAAATCTACAAAATATCAAAATCATTTTTTTCCTGGACCAAAGTTGCTGAACATTTTTTAGAATGATCCATATAAATATAGAACAAGAATTATCAATTTTTTGAAAATGTTTGAAAGATACAATGTACCAGTTTTCTTCAGATAGATACGTCATCAGCCAACAGATGCAACAGAGTCTAAAACCTCAGGCCTTTTAATTTCCTTGAAGAAAAACTGGACTGTTGATTGTATTATTTGATTTAAAAATTGTATCTACAAAAGTTTTGCCTGTATCAGGTATAAAAAGATTTGTGTTCCTAAGCCTGCTCCATAATGTCTAATTAAAAATTTAAAAATTGCTCAGCAGCTCAAGAATTTGTATTTTTTATGAGTTCATTTACACATAAGTAAGTAGCAATGAAAAACAACTGAAATAACAGAATTTAATCAAATTATGTAAATTGAATGCAAATCAGGATGTAACATATGTATATCTCGTAAAGAACATGTGATGCGACCAAGCAGAACTGGTAGGAAGTTCGTTAGACTCAATATTTGCTTTGCCATGGCTAACTCTATGCACTATTTACATTAGTTTCTAGTGCTTGGATTTGATTTTGACAGACATGACTGGAAAATTGACGACCAAGCAGAACTGGTAGGAAGTTCGTTAGACTCAATATTTGCTTTGCCATGGCTAACTCTATGCACTATTTACATTAGTTTCTAGTGCTTGGATTTGATTTTGACAGACATGACTGGAAAATTGAGAATATTGGGAACTCCTACTCAGAATTATTTTTGCAAATTGCCGTCATATTCTTGGGAAGCATCATTTGTTTCAGGCCTGTTGATAGGGACTACCTCGGACCATGACTGAATAATCTATATTTTTATTGTGAAAGGTTCCGCTATTATAAAAGCCTGACCCATATTAGTCGACAAATGTCGTATAACAAGCATCATATTTAAAAGTTTAAAAAGACAGTTATAAAAATGAGATGCTTCTATAGGGATTTCTTGTGAAAACATCTCATTTGGGCAACACATTTCCTAGATCACCCCTACATTTTGCAGACGATGAGAATTGAAGTGATAAAGTGTTCATATAATAACAATTTTAAATTAGCTGATTGTTTTTGCTGAACCCTAATATAATTTCTTTATCATTTTTAAAGCATTTTTAATGATTTGTAAGTAAGAAAATTAGCCCATAATGATGATGATTTAACTTATCAGACCTTGCAAAATTAAGCATGTAGTGAAGAACTGATTACGATGTAGACCCCTATCAGTTATTGGACAATTTTGGTGTACAACTTTAATGATTCAAAAAATAAATAAGACCATTTTTAGATTGTCCATGTAATTTGAAGTTCTATCACTATCAAGTCATGGTACATTGTCCTAAACGTGACTTCCTAGGCATGGGAACCCATGGAAGCAATCGCCAGGCTTATCTAGGTCAATATTGGTATTATGATATATTTAGTGTACTGATGCAATATTTGACAGGTACACAATATGCACCCATTTATACAATTGTTTTTGAGTAGGAAACTTCCCTTTTGTAATTAAAACACATCAATTGGTTGTTTCTAAATTCTACATATTTCACATTGATGTCAAGTGATAGAAATGTCAGCCACTTGTGGGATTTCTTTCCTGTAAGAAATCTACTGCATATGTTTTGCGAGTAAAGACAGAAGCTACAGATGTACAGGTCATTTGAATCCAGGACAAATGTAAATGTCTTGCGTGTGAAAAGGCAAATAGGCCTAAATCAGATGATTTTATTTTTGGAATGGAAATAACCATGAACATTATTTCTATATGAAAAGGTTGTTATTTTGATTGTGTGTATTTTTAATGATCAGTTTTGATCTTGATCTGACATTGTCTAACAGCCATATCATGTGAATTTAAGAGAGTCGTGTCTGCAATGCAATAGCTGCTTGTGCAATTTGCACCACATTAATTATTCATGAGGTAAAAATGAATTGCCGCCTTAAAGTACATTTACAAGGATATGCTATTTTATTTATGAAAACTGATATACCTTTCATAAAATTTTATATTTCTTTTGAAATTTAACATCAACTGAAATTTCATTTTTAAGTATTTACATCAAATTGTGTATGATTGGTTCAAAATCTATGCTCATTATAATTAGGGAAACCTCAAATGAAATTCAACAAAAGGCAGCTGTTATGAATACACCCCAAAAAAACATCAAATTTTTCAAAATGGCTGCTCTTGACACTCTAAGAGTTTACACCCGTCAAAAGAATGCGAAAAAAACTAAACAATATTCTCCCATATGTCAGTGGTTTTTGAAAGTGTTCTTCATGTGACGACTGTTCTTCACGTGACATCGTCACATGAAGAACCATTTCAAGGACCATTTTTAGAGCCGCTAACCAAAGACTGGGCCCTCTACATGTAGTCAAAGTACTTTGATGTAGTATAAGAGGCAAATTTGTAAATGATAGCAGCTATTGTACCTTTTTGCATTCACATGATTACATATTTTATTGGTTTTGGTTTGGAAATGGTTGATTGGATGAGTTCACTCATACTAAAGTAGTTTTACAATGTCAGAATTAGGTCATTATCTTCTTTGAGAGACTGAATGGAAAAGTGGAATTATTAGAAAATAAAGATATGAAATTATTAAAAAGTGCAACATTCAATAATGGTCTCATAATTGTGAAAACTACTTTTTTCAATGAAAATGCAAAAGAGCATTGAAGTTGAGGCAGCATCCACCGGGGTTACACATTTAATATCTTACAAATGCGCTAGCTCTAAGACACTGCAAAGAATATTTTAATATTTTAAATAATAATATGTGGCTGTCCAGCCCATATGAGTAGACACTTCAGGTGATTTTTAAATTATGAATCAAATTGCTTCAAATGAATTTTAAATGAAAGCAGGTGATCTAAAGAATTCAAACCCGTTTTAATTTTTCAAATCCGACCTTCCGTTGCAAAGTTATGAAGGTTTTTGTATCGTTAATTTAACTAATTTTGGAGAACGCAGGATAGGGGATAAATCTTTTAGTTTCTTTATTTTCGCCAAGCAAGGTCACGGCACCAATCCAGTTACACCTCTAGTCAATACACAGAGTAATTTGGTCAATATTTTAATTGTCTGAATGGATATTACACACACAACAGGTGTTATTTTGCAGCTTTTTGCGCCCACACATGCGCGGGATATTTAAAGATGATTAGTTCCGCATGATAAAGAGCTGATCAAAATTACTTTAGGCGGAAGAACAGGCGCAGAAATTACACCCAAACAATCATTATTTTTGCCGCTTGTTGTTTATTTACATGTGATTTAACAGATATATTAAAAAAATTCTTGAGTGTGCATGGATGTCCACATAACTTGTAGACATCTGAAATTCTCTTTTCTTCACTTCCAAAAAAATTGGCAAACTTTTGAAAAATCAATAACTCTGCAACCACAAATCAGAATTTTTGTCTACAAATAGGTGGCTTTGCATGGACAAAATCATCTTCCTGATAACATATTCTTAAATAAAAATGGTCTATCATATTGCGCGGAACTCAGAAAAACATCTGAAAACGTATCTAGAAACACTTTATTTCAGTATCAAAACAAAACTATCAGTAATGGGTAAATGAAGTATCTAATATGCCAGAAACTTCATTTTGCGCTACAGGTGAAAATACATGACAAGATGTTAATTTGCTGAAATTGATTTGTTGACAGATTCACAATCCTTGTGCTTACTACAAAATACCAGCAAGGTTTTATTTCAAGAAAATGATAGGAAATGTGAAATAAATCTGCATATTTTTAAGACAAAAAATATAGGGCTTACTGAGCTTTGAACATGTTTATCTCAGTTATACTCCCTGACAACCTTTGATCATGTGAATTTCATTAAAGGTGTCATTTTAATCCTTAAAGCATTGTCTTTGCAGATATCTAAAAAAGTGAAAATGACAAAAGGTGTCGTTTATGGCTGATTTGGGATGGACGGTCACATAAAGGCCTACTCTAATGATGGCAACAAAAAATCAGCGATGAGACACAAGTATCTTTTAACATACAAATTCAATCTACACTTCAGATAGATCTACATCTTGTTCCATTTTCAGGTCATTTTAGATGACTGGCACTGTTTTCATAAACTATTTCCTTTGTTTTTGTTGAATTTCACACTTTATCATTGTCGTATTCACATCACACTCCTATCTTTGTTGATTCGTTTCTATGAATCAGGGCTACTAGGGTTGTAAAAACACGGAAATGAATGATCTAAGAATAATGTAAAATGCGAATGTGAAAGTCTACATTAGTGTTATTGAAGCGCTCCAGCTGGTGTACAAAGACCAAGTGAATGAATGGAGATATTTTTTATGAAAATATCCACAATATAAATATTCATCCCTGATCTACCAGTTCAAATGTTTAAACTAAGATCTCTTGACTAGTATGATCTGTCGCAAACCAAGCAACGAGAATGAGGTGTGAAAAGCCTCGGTCACCTGGCTATGTACAAGAATCCCTCTGACCAATTCAGTTTTGTGATTAAGCAATTTCTTTTTTGATTTATCTGCAATCTATGATGTTAAAAAGAATGTCTTATAAACAAAAAATGTGTTTCCTATGATTTATATCGAGGGTTGTGTGCCAGAAGACCGTATCTGCAGGAAGAAAAAATAGCCAGAAGGTCGTATTTACACCTTTGTTTCAAAAGGCCATATTTGCACATGCAACAAAGGTGCAAATACGGCCTTCTGGCTCTTTTTTTCTTCTTGCAGATACTTCCTTCTGGCTCTTTTTTTCTTCTTGCAGATACTTCCTTCTGGCTCTCAATCCTCGATATATTGCATCAATTATGGGGCCTACATACAGGCGGTACAGGTCGCAATTTATTAGAAGATAGTAAATTTAGGGACTAGGGATTAACACGCAAATTTAGTGTACATTTAACGTATCTTTCTATTGGCGCATACTATTAACAATATCAGTTCGGCGCAACTCACAATTCGGATACGTATCTGAATTTAGATACCCCGTATCAAAATTCTGATTCCCATATCTGGATTTGGATTAAAAACAGCTGAAATGGGATATCAGCTGAAATGAATATTCAGCTTCGCCGCGCACCATAGCGGTATGTACAAAAGTCA
>JXSR01S042446.1:215219-234787 GCA_000969725.1 Ophiothrix spiculata | reverse complement strand
ATTTACATTTGGTTAACAATCTCCCCTTTTTTAAGGATGGTTGTAAAAGTCATTATTTGGTTTTACTTAGTTGATTTCATTCATGGTGCAGATTGTATAATATATTTAGTTTCTTTGGCATACATGTATTCCATATTTCAGATGATCTTGCTTATTATGCTTTGTATGGTATTTTAAGGCAAATACTGGTTATCATTTGTTTCCACTCATTATTTTTACATAATTTTTGTGTACAAATGTTTATTTACATATATATGTTTTGACTAGGGATAGGAGAGCACTTATGTGGTTGGGCCCATTCTTCCTATCCTGAATTGCTTGCCTTCTTGTTATAATTTCCAGTGTTTATTCTGCATTTTATTTGTCAATGAATATATGTAAAGTAATATTTTCATGTTCTTGATTTGTAATTTAATGTGTTGAAGTGCAAGAAATTCCAATAAATATTATCTTATCTTATCTTACCTGCGCAACGACAGTCGTATTAGAATTTGGATACCCCTCCATATCCTTATTCTGATACGTGTATCAGAATTTGGATACGGGGGTATCCAAATTCAGATACGTATCCGAATTGCGAGTTCCGCCTAATTGATATTACAAAAGTCATATTCTTAACTTTTCTTCAAAAAATAGCAAAAGTTCTCCAATAGGGATCAATTTTATTATATTATTCTGAATCCGCTTGGGTTCATGCGTGAACCCCATTCGCAACAAAGTAATTTAATTTTTTTAGAGGGACTATCTTTCTACGAATTGAAATAACGGCGGGCAATACTGCGTATAAATTCTAGTTGAATTTGGTGATGATGAGGCATGGCCAACATTGTCTGCCTACATACTTTTAAAAGTGAAGAATAGTGTCATACCCAAGATCAACAAACTTAAGATTTTGACTTGTCAAGTTACACAAGGTTTTAAACTTGTAAAATTTTTCACAATATTTGGTCTTAGCTGATATTTTCTTAAACACCAAATTGGAAATCATTGGCAGATTAAATTTGAAATTTTGTCAAATGCACCTTAGATTTGTAAAAAATAGTCTGTAGAATTAGGCCTACTTGAATAAAAGTAAAACGAGGTGCTAAACTTTGCATACCCACCATGAATACTTATTTTCGGGTAAATTTGGTCTGGTTTACACTGACTGATGCTCTTTTGGAAGTGAAGTGGAGGCCGGAGACAACTAATGTGAAATGATGCACCTTTGATTTTTAGCAAGGTCCCAAATACCTCAAATTCAACTCCACAGTAGTTCAACACATGGCTGGGATGGTAAAAAGTCTTGGTAAATTTGCAAGCAATCTTCAGTCCCATATCGTTTTTTAATATTTTTAATTTAAATTAAATTCAGTATTTTTCCTCCCATAAGGTACGTGTACTTTTCAAAAAACAATTTATACACAAGTTGTATATGATTAGCACTGTGTTAATACGGTTGTATTTCTCTGATTTCCCAGCTGCAATCATTACAAGTCTCATGCCTTTTAATCAACCCCACCTACTCTCTGATTACAGAATACAATTTACTATTGTCATCGGACACACAATAGACACAGACATCATTATCATGGTGCCTTTTAATGCCCATTTGAGCAATTTTACGCTATTTTGACGCAACACACAACAGATCTTTCAGTGCATGTTTATCATCTCAGTGGGTGACAGAAGACATAAAGACGAACTTCTGCTGAAAGAAATCGTCATTTGTATGTCAAGGATCAGGTAGTGGTTTTTGTATGACACCATAAATGGTAAAAAATTGAAAATATTTGACAGGTTTTGTCGAAAAAATATTTTGAAATTATAAAATGGGTTGAGTGTATCTGAACCCATTGGAGGATTTTAAAATATTACATAATTTTATGGCGTCATACAAAAACCGCTAACCAGTGCAGATTATGAATCATTTTGACAATCCTTTGAATGTCAATATAGAGTAAACTTTTGACATTGAAGGAAACTGCCAGTTACACTTGATCTAAATAATGTTCAACAAGTGCAAAAGAATAACACTTTGTGGCCAAACAGAAAAACAAGCAGTCAAATACTGGCGTGAGCGAGTGCCACATGAGTGACACATCGGAGGGAAATGCTTGAGCTAAAAAATAACTGAATTTATTACTGGCCTAATGTTGTATATATGCAAGCATAGAAAAATCATATCAATCTTTTTTAAACCAAGGCATCTTTGAATTTCGATAATCTCAATTGTGTAGATTTCATCATGTATATCCAATGATGTTCTCTATTGTAAATTATATAGAAAACAGTTAGATCTCAGATGTCATTTACAAGTTGAACTACAACAATGATACTGTCTGACTTTGCACATTAATTATTTGATTAATTCAAGTGTGATAAATCTAAGTATATGCTTAGTGTATTGTTGAAAAAAATATGTATTGTTAAAAAAATTCTAACATAATTATTTTTTTCTGAACTACGATATAGACATTTTGGAACCAGCCAAATACATGCTAAAAATGTGTTTTTATCCCTGTCTGCCCTTATTCATGGCATTGTCCCAAGCGTGTTATTTTTGATGCTTTAAAAAAAATAGATTATATATTTAACAAATAGATGGCATGCTAAATATGTTTATTTTATTTTTTTGATAATATTTTAAAAATGAAATGTGATTATTTATAGTAATCATTTGCTCTGGAATTTGTCTGCTGCACCTACACCATGCATGTTCCTCTGTTTTTTTATTTAGAGGCATATTCTCTCCTTTTTCTAATAAGTAGTTCCAGATTTTGTTGTTAAAAATAAATATTTGATGATTTAATTAATGTGTTCAACATTTGAATTTATGCCAGTCATACATAGTTTAAAATCTGACAATATTTTTCCAAACGGGTGCACTCTTTATGCTATACATGATCAATTATAAAACATGCATTATGTCTTTTAGATTCCTTTAATAAAAATGAAATATAACTGACACAAGGACTTTGAAAATACAGAACCACAATAAAACTGACCCCTTTCACAGATAAATGAACTGCAAAAAAGGTCCTTAAACTTATTTCACTTTGAAATATTTTTACATAACAGGGGTTATAATGTGTGGTTTGAATTGTGAATTCCAAAAGGAAATCACAAATTGAGAAGCGTTCTTATCGATGATGTTCACATGACTACAGAGCCCAGATTCTATCTACATGGTGTCTCAGAAAATTTTAACCATCTGATAGGAACTTGTGAAAATCTGTTAACCCTTATAGTGCTGAATCATACAAAATCCTACGGTAGAAAATGAAGAAAATAGTCTAAATCCAAATATGTCACAACCAGAGAGATATACAGTGTGTATCAAAATGATTAGTACTTAACTTTGTGATTTTTTTACACAAAATCTAGAAATGTTAACATTACTTCATTCACTGTTATAAAAAGACAAATTCAATAGCTTCCATATAAGAAAAGAATTGTGAAAATTGATGCACGCAATCGGATTTTACACCACTTTTAAGATTTTATGTCTTTTTACAAATTCGTCACGGGCAATTATAGATAGCTCATGCCAAGTCGCGATATCCAAATTGTAAGTGTTAAACATGTGATCAGTCATGTGGAACAGCAAATACATTTTGAGGTAAAAGTATTTCTTAAACAGCATCAAAGTCATAAATAATCAGGAAACGGGCAGCATTAATGTTGTGTATTGTGTTTTTGCTCGAGTTCTGTCTAAGTGCATGAAAAATATTGCCAATTTTCTATGTCAGAAAGTTATCGTTAAATGACACATTAAAATTAATAGACAGTCTGAAGCATGCAATGGGCATCAGACACTGTCTTTTAAGGCGCGAAAGCGCGCAGTCGCGCATCTTTAAATCCTTTGATTCATCGCGATTCATCGCGCGTCTTGTCAGAGGCCGTTCAGAGTTTTCAGTCTTTGTATAAATGAGCTGGCAACACATCAAAAATAATTCTTAAGGCAATTTACCAATAATGAACGATCCTGAAACGGTATGCTTTACTAGTTTCACGCTATGACTTCAAGTTATAAGTGGCTGTTGTAAATTGGTTCCAAGATCGAAGATCTGCGAGTATTAATTCCACGTGCTTGAGGGTGACGCGCTTTAAATTACAGCTTATATTACCGTGTGATCATGGCAGCTGTGATGAAAGATGTGGCGATCGGTCTTCGGTGGAAAAGAAAACAAACATGTTGCGAACTTTTCAGAAGTACTAAGTACTTTGTACGTAGTAAGTGTTTGATACAGATGAAACGACAAATGGCACAACCAAAAATGACAACCTTTGTCGTCAGATTATTTTGTAAATGTCATTACTGCACACTATTAGGAAGGTATAAGCTTACTTCCAGTCATATTTTTTTATTCTTTTAGCATTTTTTATTGACCAGTAGCTACAAGTCTAGCTCGATTGTGGACTTGGGATCTAAATTTTGTTGCAACTGCTGACATCTTTACTCAGTCCCCTTCATACTTGGGATTAGACCTGAACTTAAAGGTTGAAGTTCAAGTCTGACTCAGGAACTGCTCTGGGCTGGACTACAAAGGGAGTGGCAAATATGATTGTTAGTGTGCATTTACAGGCCCACTGATTTATTTTTATGACTATCTTTATAAAAAGTCAACTTCATCTGATTTTATAAGTTAAGTTGTCTTGAGGAGCCAAGAAGAGCTTTTTGATGCTCCTCTAAAATTTTTAAAGACGGTGTCTGGGCATCACATAGGAGGATTGCAAATAAATATCAATGATTTTTTTTATAGATTAAGCATTTTTGCAAGTTGTTTACTTCCAAGATCTTATTTTGTGAAAGAGACATCTTATCTATATAAAAACAGGTATTATATCCATTTAAAAGACACACATTTTCTGTTTAATCAATGGCAAGTATTTAGTAATCATTAAGTTGTTTCATCCTGCCATGAGAAGTCAAACATGACTTTCAACATTGGCTTTTGGTAATTTTGTAAATTTAATTATACCTTAATGCAGAAAACATAAAATGAAATCTGATGCAGACGGAGTTATATATTTCTGTCTTCATTGAAATGGAAAGGCAACAAATCAAATCCGTGGCGAGCTTTCAAAAGTGGCGCCTTTACATAATCCTCCCGTACTTGGAAACGAAATAACAAAATGCTCTCATTCTTTTTGCAAATGAAAGACAGATAAATGCACTATCAATTAACATAATTCTGAATTTCAAAAAGGAACGCGAAGTATTTTTAAAGATTTATTTATTCTGAGTACTAATCATTTTGATACACCCTGTACACTTTGAAATGAATATTATCAAGTGTTACTATATATTACTAGGACAACCATAGACTCACAGCCATACATTAAAGCCACTGCACTGTGTAAGAAAAATGTTGATTCTTTCGATTATTATTCAATCGTTGCCATGGTTATTTGGAAATGAAACACAATACAAGAGATCTGTATTTTCATAGAAAAACATGTTTGCCTCAAAATATGTTGAAAGCATACTATGCAGCCATTGAATTTATATTATAATAAAGCACTAGCCAATGAAGTATTTTTGTATAGAAAGAAGTGATATCTCACTTCTGAAGTAAAAATATGGTGAAATGGTTGAATTTTGTTTTTTGACATAAAACGCATCCATGCATAAGTGTTTAACTCTACCTTGAGTTTTGAAGGTCAGTTAGACGAGAAGTGCAATTAATCACGGTCAATTGATCACATTTTGCTATCATTTAGTAATCAGTAATCTTTAAATCAATTTGCAGCAAATTTGTATTGCCAGATTTTCAGTAGATGCTGCCTTGTATTTTAATCTCTAAATATGGAGAATGGAGAGAGAAAGTGTGACATATTATATATCATCCGAAATCTAGGATTATAGAGAATTAAATCTAAACTGTTCCTCATCATATACTGCAATTAGCCTTTCCTATTTTTGTTTCTCTATTGTTTTATTAATCAACAACCTTTTCCAACATTACTGGACCATATGTAGAATTACCCAACCCATGTAAAATTTACCCGACCTGCATGGACCGACAATATCTTCTCCAGACAGGACCAGATCTGTAAATTGCTCTTGAAAATTCTCAATCATTTTTGATCTGGTCCGGACTTGGTCAGGTGCGGTTGGAGATTGGGGTTTCAGCTTGCCTTGCAAAAGCTGAGTTCTAATGTGCTTCTAAAAATCTATAATATTCCACCATAGATTTTAAAAGCAACAATGTACATCTGAGCTAGACTGAAACATTTTACATTGCATCTATTTAAAAATAAAATAATATAAGAACTTGGACTTGGTTCAAACCATGTTTCTCTGATAAGATGCTTTTCCTTTGCAGCAAATGAGCTTGATCCAAGTAACCAAATTCAAGCTTCCGCCTAAGTCTTGCTGGTGGAAACGCTACATCTGGTACGGAACTTGAAAAAGATCTTGGGAGAACTAAATATATACATTGATGCATATCGGGGACTTTAAAGGTTACGTAAAGTGGTAGTTCAATAGACCTTACTTTGATGAAGGGTGCATTGATCTAAATACAACTTCAGATGAACTTGTTATTATGAGCTATTATGTTAAGTAAGCCTGATTTATGATGAAAAAGGGATGATGATTTAGTAGTTTTTAGATTTTTAAAAATGGGTTAAACCTTGAAAATGCAACATGGTCAGTTTAATAATTTTTACTAGTTTCCAACTTTGTGTGAAGTCAAATATGAAATTAAAATGAATAAATAACCATGCTGCAATACATCCTTCCCTAAATTGTAGATTTTGCAAGATAAATTCCAATTATCATTATTTTATTTTAAAACTTTTTGTACCGATTTCCAAGCTCCATAGAACTTTTCTATCATTGTATTTTATATTTCCTAGTAACTGGTAGCGAAATATTTCATGGCTGATAACTACCATTTTAGTGAAGAGATCGTGAAACAGTTTACCAAGCTCATCATGTTTGATTATTGTTGCATTTTTACTTTACAGAGTAACTGGTGGCGAGCTATTTCATTATCTGGCAGAAAAAGACCATGTTAGTGAAGAGATCGCGGCACAGTTTACAAAGCAGATCTTGGAAGGATTACAACATCTACATGAGAGGGATATATGCCACCTAGATCTAAAGGTGAGTTCTTATAGTTGAAATTTAAAAGTATGCTGTGGCCATATATTATATTATTCTACTCTTATTCTTATGCTGTGGTCACACAACAATGGATGTCTGGTAATCGGGAGGAGGTCGCAACACTGAAACATTTGAATGAAATTGGTGAATGCTTGCGGTACCCGGTTGGCCACAGGTTGTTATTGGACCATATCTAAACACATTGTTAAAGTCGCAAGGTTTTAACTCTGAGGATAACCCTGCAAGACCGCCCTGTCACCGGCCACAGTTTGGTCAGTGTAGGCTGAATTTCTACCCGTATGATGCTGTAAACACATCGTAAACCTAGCCGCAAGGTTATGTGACCAGGGTATTAGTCTGTGTTCTTGATGGGATTTTTAATTAGATACAGTATTAATGGTAGCTTTGCAAACCATCATTTTTTGTTAACCCTATAAAAAGGAGGTATTCAACATCATGAATTTTTTTAGTCTTGTAAAAGTCTTGTAAATTCCTCAGACAATCTTTCATACTAAAATGTGTTCTCTTAATATGTTTATGCTGCAATAATGTGATGTAACAAAATCTATTAGCATGTTTAAACACAATTTAACAACAGTAATTACTGTAAGATAGTAATGAGGCTATTGAGTATTTTATCATTTTATACAGTACTTTGCTTGTCATATAAAGAGAGCTATAATGATTACGAGATAGCAACAGTATCGGGAAAAACAAACCAGCCTTGTACTACAAGGCTAGTTTGTTTTTCCCGATACTGTACAAGTTGTACTGATAAATATGTGGTCCTTGTAATTGATATCGTCAAGGGGTGGGTGGGGAAATAACTTTGTACTAGTTAGGCTCATAAAAGATCATTGACATTTATTTTTAATGGATTCTCAATATGCAATGTATTGAAATAAGTTGTGCATGTTTGGTACCAGGCCATAACCATGACATTTGCAGGCAAATTTAAAAAACAAAACAAAAAAAAAACCTCGATTGGCTAACACTACTGTTCAGTTTCACAATGTAGAGGGGTGGTGACCAGTTATCATGATGGGTGTCTTAGGGTGTGTATGTACCTTCAGATTTTTTTAAGTGACAGCCTGATTCAAGCCATTATATTGACCACTTTTGTCCTGAGCTTCCATCTATTTCAGCCTTTTCACTGCTTGATACACTTGTGTGTGCCTTCCCCTTTCATCGGTATCATCTTGGCATTGACTCACAGGCCAGTGTACTTTGTAATCAATACCGATTGTTTGATTAAGTAATAGTGCGTAATTACGGGCAAATTTTGACCTATATTTGGTCGTTCCCAATACTATTAGTATCCGTATTGCATTATAGGTTATTGCAGTAGGTCATGATCAGCACACACAAAATTGCCCAAGACAACTCCCGAGGGAGGGTACTTACATGAATTTAAGAATACAGTACCATAACTCTAACCCCATCACCCGTTCTCCTCGGAAATCTTCAAGTAAAAAATGGCAGGTGTCCACCTGGATTCAAATCAGGGACCTCTTGCACCCAAATCCCATTGTCACTATGTCAAGCCACTTAGCACGCGCTGCCATGGCAGCGATTTCGTGATCATCACCAGCTCTTGTCTATGCCTATTGTCACTATGTCAAGCCACTGAGTGAGCACATGCTGCCATGGCAGGGATTTCGTGATCATCAGTAACTCTGGTTATGACATATAAAAGTTGGACTTACACAATTTTGCAGATTGTGATATTTTGTTGTTTTGTACGGTTAGGGTTACAAGAGTGCACATGTACATACTGATTTGTGACTTATAGCCAAAACATTTGTCTTTGAGTATAAGTAACTCTTCAATCTGTAACTGAGTTGCAATTTATACATATATTCAATTACATCTAGGTGAATCCAAATTATACTTTTTGAAATCCTAGTGAAATGTCAAATTTAGATCTGTGGCTCCAAAATCAGTTCTTGCAGGTGATTTTAGGAGCAGTATACTAACCAACATAATGAAGCGGCCAGTTTGTATTCAAGAAGCATAAACGTTGTGCATTTTGTGGCTGACAAGTTCACTTAATGAGCTTCCAGTTTCTATAATATGTATTGTTACCTGGAAGTGGTCGAATCCATTAAGTGTTCTAGTCCATTAGTTTCAAATTTGATATGTCGTTTAGGTCTGGAATATGATTGAAATCTATTCGTTATCTAGGATCGTCTGTAATTTTACTATGATCAGAAATGGTTTTGAGTTAACAACCTAAAATCAAGGAATGTGACTATATAAAAGCGTTTCAAGTGTATTTTGTCAAAAACTTGTTTTACCACAGAAAATGGATAAAAAGCTCATGTATGCTTTCCTGCACTAATATGCATCAAATTAAAATTTGGGATCCTGAATTTAATTCAACAATTGGCCATAACTGAAAAAGTAAGCATATTTAAGCCAAGTTATCTACCAAATATCGAACCCAGAAAGATAAAATAATAAAAAGTCAGTGAATAGATTCATCAGGTTTGGTTGAAATCCATAGCTTAAATATAAATTTGTCAAAACCAAGTTTTGTACTCACGTTAATATTTTGTGACAGGGATGCTTTATTGTAACACTTTATAGTATTGCTTTTTAAAGTAATGTTATAAAGTTTAAGTCAGAATATCATGATTTTTGATTAGATCTGTTAATTGGATTTTGTGTGTTTGCATTTTTTATGTCATATGTATTTTGCATGATTTCATTATCACCTTTTGGCCACAATATGTGTATTTTTGTGTGTAATGGGCGGGATATGGTCATGGGAAATGGGCATCTGTCTCCATGTAACATTGCTGTGTTACAATCTACCCCCGGGGGTACTCATCTGATGTGAGATTGTAATAAAGGGGACCATGGGGACGACCTTTATTATTTGCTCATGCCAGAGAGCCCTTAAAGTAAAAACAATTGGGCCATGCTGAACCCGGGGATGGGTCAGTCTTTACAAAACTGGCTGGCACACATGCACATAGAAAGCTTATCAAATCTTATCAAACCTGACACAATCACACTAGGTACATGCAAATCACATAAATGTATCTGATGATGTTGTGGGGTTTGGTCTATGAAAATAAAGCAATTGGCAAAAAATGGAATTTGGCTCACTGCAACAGAAAACATAAGTTTTTTGTGTTCTGGCAACAGGTATTTATATTGGTCCAATATGGATCATGATGACTGCGACTTCATATCAACTTGTTTTCATACAACACTAGTACATTAAAAAGGTCAACTGTTATCAATCCAAAAACTACTGGTGAAAAATGTTGATAAATTTTGAAATTGAAAATGCTAAATTGGTCTATTTAATACACTAGCTTATGTATAGCGAACTGGCAGTGGTAGCAAATTTCATTATCGTTATCACTCAGCTGTGACAGATACCATGTGATAAATTACAGAACAGTTCTTGTTATTGTTATTATTATTATTACTGCAGTACGGCCAGATTTTGTATGGTATTTTTTGACATGAACTTGCAATTAACATCTGATTTTTTGTGATATACATGCAGCTTTTCTTAGTTCAAGCACTGCATAATTTGAATATCTGATGTACGTAAATAAAGAAACATAAAAGCAGAAGACAATTGGCATTTATTTTCCAATATATGAAGTTATAAGTTGTTAAGAGTTTGAAGCGTACAGTTAAATATGCAAATTTATTGGAAGCAAGATAGCTTATTGTGAATTACAATCCAGAGTTGTAAGAATCTATTTTAAATTCTACTCTTTTGTATTGCCAGATTAATGTTATGAGTATATTGGGATTTTCCCACAAAGTATTCCTATGTAGGCCTTCTTGTAAGGCCACTACATTAAGGGCAAAACCTCAAATACTACAGTAATTATTTCTTTCCCATAACATGAATATATTCTCACTTTAAAGAGCTTTTGATCCGCCATGATGCTAGATCTTTTTCAACCTGACGAGCATGGGTGCTATTGGAATAAATTGGAGACGCTATATGATCTTGATTGACCATTTTAAGCATCTCAAAATTGTTATCTCAAATTTAAACTAAGGATGGAATTTATTGACAGACACATTTATAATTTTCGATTTATGAATAGTGATATTTATTGTAACCAACACATTCAAACTTTTCTATTAAATGGCCAGATTAAATAGGATTCACAAAAAATCAAAGAATCTTCATCATTTCTAGTATTTCCACCTATTTGGTTCTGATCACACTATAGCGAGGTGGCAGACAAGGTTTATATCCTTACTTCCGAAAACAGGCCTATGAGTCACCCGTACCGAGGGACTGCCCTAAACCGTACAATGTGTCAAACGTGATCTACATGTAGGCTTGCATCCAATAGCAAACTTTTTTTCTAAAAGATTATGAAATATCCCTAAAAACCCTATTTTGACATTCTTACAAAAACATCTTCATACAAGTTGCCAATGAGCTCATAGATTTGTGAATGTGATAAACTCTTGAAATGTCAGATTTTCCGATACGTGTACATGAATGTTATAATGCAGCCTGTTTTCTTGACACATAGCGGTTTTCTTATGTTCTATATTTATCCTAACGGAAGATTGGTCAGAATCATAAGAGTCTATTTATAAAAGTTTGACCTGTTGAGGACAAGGTGAAACTTTTTCTGCAATGCCTGTGAAAGTCAAATGTTACCTGAAACAAAGTTAAAGCAACAAAATCAAGACATTGCTATTATTGGTGTTAAAAAGAAAGAGTTTACCTTTTTGAATAAGGGCTTATAACCCTTTCAAAATTATGTGTTCATAACTCTAACCTAGTCTTGAAGCTTTCTGGTTCAAATTCATTTACCACAGTGCCAGATATTCAGTTTAGAATTGATGGTGTCTTTGATGATCAAATTGTGGTTCCTGATACTTCTTTAAAAATTAGGGACTTTCGTCAGAAACCATGATGAATTTTCACTAAATTAGTCCCCCTCTCGCGCTTATACTTGCTAAGCTTCTGTCCCCCATTCAGTGGTAGATTTATTATTTTATAGGATCTGAAATAATGGAAGGGGAGGATTTTTGTACCAATTTTGGCTGATGTTGCCAAATGTACAGGGGCTTGTACCCATCTTCACCCACCACTGCCAATAGTTCGCAATCTTCCTTTGGTCAGGTATGACAATTTTTAGGAAGTTTTCCTGATTTCAGGAAATTTGTGTGGGCAGCTCTCCATACAATAGTATAGGAAAGTGCACAATTTCAGAAGTGTTTTGGCAATTTGTGTTCTCATGCCTGTTGGGTACTTGCTCCTTTTGAAGTGGCTCTGGTCCATACTGTACTATGGCCCATATCCAGAAAGGTATTTAGCTAAATTACTGTTAAACTGAACATCAACTGTCCAGGAATGATACGCACCATAAATTGCAGCTTTCAAGCGGAACAATTCAATGAGCCATGCTTTTGACGAGGATTAGAACCGTGGTTTAAGCTAAACATCTTTCTGGAATACGGGCCTATGTATTTAAGGGGAGAGGAGCAAATTGGTTGAAAAAGATTTATGCATTTTTGTAGAAAAGGAAGCAGCAAAATGCATGTCTCATGGTTGAATATAATGACCAGGTGGTAGGATCAGACTATGAAGTATTATCTTTGAATAGCGCTACATAGTAAAATCATGGGATCATGATCGGACACTTATCAGTTGATAGCGAGGCGTAGTAAGCCACAGAGAAATTGTGGCATCAGCATTAACAGCTGTGGAATGACATGGTAAAATTTAGCACTACGTACCATGCTTATTGTACTTCAATGTATGTATACATTTGTAAGATTTTTAAAATCCTGACTTTTTTTTTTTGAAAGATAATGCTAAAACTGGATATTTTGATATCAGTTTGTGTTTTATACAAGTCAAACTGTTAGGGTTATATTTATAAGGGATGTTTTAAAAATAGTTTTAAATACTCTATTGTGGAGAAGCAGGTTACGTTAAAAAACATTTTGAACTGATATGATTGTTATCAATTCAAATTCTGGATTCAGCTAGTCCAGTGTTAATCAGTGCAGATTCGGTATTCAATTCATTGATAGGAAAAACATTGTGCCAGGTAAAGATGTCTTCCTGTTGTCCAAAATACGAAGGCACTGTGAAGTAAATAACATCCTTGAGAGTGGTTGATCATTTTCGCAAGTTTCATAAAAGCATTTTAGGATCAAAACATTGTAACCTTCAAAATATATTTGTTCAAAACAAATTCTATAATAAGGATAATCTGATTATCTATTCAGGGTATAATTAATCTCTTGTTGGATTAGGAAATCTTATTTTATAAGTTTTTATAGATTATAAAGTTGTCATTGAGAGTAAATAAAGCATACATTGTCAACATGTATAAGGGAATGGTGTGAAATGAGGTATAATGTTTCCATGGCAACATCGGCACTACATTTTGTAACTGAAATGATTTTTGAAATGAGCTTTCCTTTGCATTTTAAAGGAGCAGTCAACAAATTCCACAGCCTAATCTAAATACTGCTTGCTATTAAGAAGTTTGATATTTAGCTTTAAAAGAATTTTTGTTGATATTGACATTTTTCTTGCAAATTTGTTTGTATTCTGGAGAAAAATGAGGAATTTTAAAGGAGCATAGTCCAATCGATTCCAACATTTTTTTGTGGGTATGCAATCCAATTTTCTGAAACAAGGGTTTTGGGGAAACTGGTAGTACAGAACCCTGAGCCTAAAAACTGAGAACTATTTTTTCATGACATTTGAGAGTGAATCAGAGAGGTGAACATTGCTAAATACAGAGGTAGGCGTAAACATTACCAAAAAAATACAATGTGCAATGACTCATGGAGTCATTCTTGAATCTTGAACCAATAATTTCCAAAATCTTACTTGAAATTGAGATGTTGAAAAATGATTTGAACCAAGGCTGGGGAGTGACAGGCAAGCTGTTAAAAGGGGATGCTTTATAAGTCAGGGGTCGGGGCAATGAGGTGAAATTTTGATCCATGGATTGTACCATCAAACCAGTAAAAGTCATATCATGTGTTTGAATTTGGTATTGATAAAGAACCTTTTAAGCCTTTTTTTGTCAAGATTCCCCCAAAGAGCTTCACAAGAAATTATTAATTTGTATCAAATTACTAAATTGACATGTGATAGAAACATTGCTTGTCATTCTGTCATTTTCCTTATTCAAAATTAGTTATGAAAACTGTCACTCAAATGTGGATTTAGGTACAAAAATCATTTTAAAAACAGATTTGCTCGTCAATGGTCTAAATGAAAGCAGTTATTGTGGTGCTGGTCTATTTAGGACGGTAGGAAGTGATTAGCGGTAATTGCTAACGAGGAAACTAGGCATGATTCCAGGATGTCATTGCTGACACTACAACTAAACCTTACTGCCCTGTATAAATGACCATTGAGTTGACACCTTGTCTGCAATGAAGACTAGCCAAATCAATATTAGACATTAATTTTACAATGACACCTTGTCTGCAATGAAGACTAGCCAAATCAATATTAGACATTAATTTTACAATGCATGGTGCATCGTCGGTCCCACAACAAGACCTTGTATCTCCAAAATATAAAATGTTCAATATCGGCAAAAACATTCCTGTGCTAGATATATTTTACTAAATACTATAAGTTAAAGCTATAGGCCTATATTTATTACAGATTTATCATTGTGGTTATCATGAAGGTATTTATAGGTTTTAAGTAAGAAAAATGACAAAAATGTATGATAAAAATCAGCTCTTATCATTATTTCACATCTTTGCCATTTCACTAATTATCACTAATTTGACTTTGACCGAAGTTGAAAAGTTTGTTCATGCTACTTTTACAGGTGAACTCTGGCTAATTATGCGGAACTAGTTGGAACGGTAACGAAGCATTAGACAAGCATTGTATCTTGTCCTTAACCTTGTCTCTGTCTTTGTCTGCTGATACTCTATAGCAAGAAATATTCATTTGCATTTAATTTTGCTAGCCTAAGACCCACAATTTATGTTATTCTAGAAAAGCTCAAGCTTAAAAAATTGTGAAATTTTAAACCCGCAAATATTCTTATATTTTCATTATACCAACCCTTAACCATGCTTGAGTTCCCAAGTATGACATCCAACAGATCACGCAAGAATATTTGTTTTTTAGACTGTGACGTTTGTTCTTGTTAGATTGTGCAATAAAGGCGGAAACTTTTATTATGAAATCAAATGAATTTATGATCCATCACTATATCCATAGACAGTACTACTCAACCTTTCGGACTCTTAATGTGATCAAACTTTTAAAATAACCTGACTGAAGACTTGCAAACACTCCTGTACATTTGACATAATATGTCAGTATTAAAAAATCAGATATATTGGCTAGGTATTACCGTTTTGTGTCTCAAACTTTGCCATGACTTGAAGCATATAATATGCAAATTGGTACAAAATAACTATCAGGAGTTAAAATTGAAACCAGTCATGAATTTGAAACAACTCATATAGTGAAACAGTGAATTTGGTTCTCAAAACTAATTTTATTATGATTTTCATGACTGATATATAGTTGACTGATCTGGTTCGACTCTGTCTAAATGTACAGCATACAAAAACATAGGCCTACATCAGTTTATTTTAATTGAATGAATTGTCAGTATCAATGCAACACATGTTTATGCAGCATATGTTGCTGAAATGAATCACAAAAAAGCACAAGATTTTGTGTAGAACTGGGTCAGTTACATATTATGATGTCAGAGATTGTTGCCCTGGAGGGAACCCCACCCATCATTATCTATGATGAGACATGGCATAGCATGGCAGATGCAATCACCAGTGATGGATTGATTGACCATCATGTATAAACTTTACAAAAAGGACACTGATATCCTAACTAGTGTTCCAGCATACCGTCTATGGCTGGACATGTGTAATTAAAAATCTGTCCAACAGTTTTAGAGGAATATGAAGATGACCAGACAGTTCAAACCCTGCATACTCTGCAAGGCTGTACTTCTAACAGATAAACAAGTGAGAGACAGACCCAGAAAGACAGACAGTTGGGCCCACCAGTATCTCCAGATGAACTTCCTTTTGGATACCAATTCTAGGAATCGAAGATGATTGTATGGCAGACGGTAGACACTATACATATGGGCCCGTATTCCAGAAAGGTATTTAGCTAAACCACGGTAACATCAACTGTCCAGAAATGATACGCACCGTTGTAGGTTTCAAGCGGAACAGTTCAATGAGCCATTACTATTGTCGAGAATTAAAACCGTGGTTTAGCTAAAGTGACACCTTTCTGTAATACGGGCCTTGGTCTTTCAGTATCTTTAATGTTTGTGGCAATATTATTACTGTACATGAAATTATACCATTGGCCTGACTGATGTGCACAATTTGGAAAATCACTGCTGATTGCGGATTGAAGATTTTGCCGAAACCTACACTATTTTGGCCAAAGAGCATTACATAACAGGAAATGTTTTTGCCAAGTAGAGCACTAACTCATTTTGCATGTAGCATAATTTTTGAGTTTTGCTAAGTTTTGCACCTGTTTAAATTAAATAAACAAATATAAACAAATCTCTATCCAGAACAGAGTTGTGTTGGTGCACAATACAGGACACTCAATTTGCAATATCTTGACCATCAATAGCAATAAAAATAAATCAATTAGAACCATTAACTAGTTATGGATTAATTAAGTACAATCAGAACCATTAAATAGTATGGATTACTAAAGCATGTCTCAGTAGGTTGATATTACCAGCCAATTATTGGACATCAATATTGATGTGAAAATACCATCCACAGATTCGAATACTGTAAACGGGGATATTTTTGCGAGCAGAATTTTCGCGAAACGCGACAATCACGACCTTTTCATGTGTGTTAAATTAGCGTTGTTAAGCTTCATTACATAGACCTACACATAAAATGAATATATATTCACGGGGTGTTATATTCGTTGTTAGATGGTGATTTGCGAAAATTAAACACTCGCGAAAATAACCCCGTTTACAGTATCTCATGACGGGTTCTTAGGCCTTCATTGATATAACAGAATTTTTTTTAGGAAGGACGGTCATTTTTCCTGACTTTTTAGCTTAGAAGCTTATGGAGCACAGTGTGGTGTAGTGGTTTGATTCTATTTTCAACTAAAAAAAAAGAGAAATTATGTTATTTTTAGATAGGACTGTATTGTGTTTCATCACCCACCAATGTTATTAATGATATGTACTTCCTCCCCATCCATCATGATGTCTTTTGCGTAGTTTACAATGGATACAATAATTTCCCTTTGTTATTTTTGGAGAGAGAGAGGAAAAGGCTGTTGTGATATGTCTATCCATATCAGCACGCACTGGTAAATTTAGTGATATTGGAATCAAATGAATCAACATAATTCAGGTGTGCAATAAAATATTGATCCTTGTCACAACAAAATGCACAACCAAACACACATGATTGTTTTAAGAGTTACGACACAATTCAACATCAAAAAATGCCTGTTGTGATATGTTTTTCATTTCAGCACGCACCAATGTTTGATGATGTTAAGAGTCAATTGAATCTACAAAATTCCAGCATGCAATAAAAATGTTGGTCTTAACCACAACAAATTGCACACACCATTTTTTTTTGGGGGGGGGGGGGGACAATGTACCCCGAACCACTAAAGGCTGAAAAGCTCATAACTTCAAAATGAATTGGTGCAATAAAGTGAATTTTTTAGAATGCATTTATGTTGTACCCTCCTTATTATGACTTCAAAGAGGTGCTATTTTGATGACACTACAACCATAAATTTGATATTGTGTATCCATTGAAGAAACTGACTTCATGTTTAAGTTTAAAAAAATGCATGCTATGTTTTGACATTTGTAACCATAGAGGTTGTGGGTTACAGCCCGGGTGGCAGCACTGCTGGTCAGACCATGTCTCCTTGTTTCCCTGAGCAAGAAACTTTACTGTAAATGCTCCGTGGTTTGGAAGTCACGTAAAGCCGTTGGTCCCCTGTGCGAATGCTTCTTGGGGCGCTGTATACAGTGTATCCCAATTTTGAATGAGCCATGCTTTGCAGACCACTCCAGTTTATGGGTGATAACATTTCCATTCACCTATTCCAATCAGGGATGATATTTAACAAACAAACAAACAAACAATCAAAAAACAAACATATTAGGTTTTAATGGAGGTTATGCCTTTTGATGGATTTTTCCCTGCTCTGGTCAACTAATTTGTTTTTTTTAATCACAACAAACGTGATTTATGAGAATGCTCAGCACTTGGAATTTTCATTTGAACTTGAACACAAGTTATGTGAATAATTAGTACAGATTTTCATTAATTATCAAATAAGATAATATTTTGAAGCTGTGACCATAGAAACGGTCAAATTCCCACAATAAAATTAAAAGGATGATTAGTTATTAACACTTGATTGATGATCAAGTTTTGGCAGATTTGTGCTTAAGTTTAGTTCACAGTGATAAAAGGAAATTATCGATGTTACTCACGAAACCGTATTTAACAACAATAAAGCATTTCAAATGAAAAGAATATAAAGAGTATAAATTATAAAATCAAGCTCTTGATTTATTCAAATAAGCCTTTGTATCCACTTAAGTCATTTGTAAAAATATATCAAACAAAAAATTAATTTCTGAAATTATGTAAAAAGTAAATCCAATAATTAATCAAAAAACTATTTATGCAATTCAAAATGAAAATAATTAAGTCTAGACTTTCTAGAATTAGGTTTTAGACTTATGAGAGCATGTAATTCCATATAGAGTCAGCCACCTTTTTATTTCAAAAATATTTGTTAATTTTATCAATTTGAAAATGGAATTGCAAATCGATTCTTGAAATTATTTTATCTCATTTTTTTTCAAAAAGGAATTACAAATTATTACTTTAACAAATCAGTATCAAGTCAATCAATCAATCATTAATCAATCCACATTTATTGTTGAAAATTTTGAGTTTATATATATTAATCAAGATGTCAATAAAATTAAAGCCCTGTTCAGACACACTGGAAAAAGTCATAAGTCAAATTGATTCATAATCAAGTTCACTTGAGTTGAAATATTCAAGCATGTAAACAGCTAAAGTCTATCTTAAAAAGTGTAGTACAGTTGTTGCAACAGTATTCACAAATTTCGCCCTGATACTGAAGTTAAAAAATTTGTACAGTTTTGATGTTGAAAATCAGCCTCAAGCAAACTCACCCTTGTGGAAAATGCAGTGCCCCATTTCTGTGGAGAAACGACGGTTTTTCAAATGGTTCAAGGGGATATGTGCGTATGTTTACATCACACTGAGATTTCAATGTGGGGCTCCACCACAATTTACGCTAAACACATTTTCATATATGTGATGACTCACGACGAAAAGGGGGACTTTGCGACGATCTGCAAAGTGAGATATCAGGCTTTGAGGTTGAGAAGTGGTAAAATATTTGTCTGGGGGTGAATTTGAGATTTTGTGATATTAT
>JXSR01S042446.1:197381-213479 GCA_000969725.1 Ophiothrix spiculata | reverse complement strand
AAGACTTCTCTATGATGGCTTGATGAGTGAGAAAATTATCTTTGCTTTTATTTCTTGTATGTCAGAAAATACTGTAAAAAAGTGTAAAGCATGACACTGTTAAGGGATGGACTTCAAATAAGCTAGAAATGACAAGATTTCAAGGCTTTGCTTCTAAATATAACACTTACAAGTTGGCTTCTGTCTCAACATTTTTGTTTCAAATCTATGCTTATGTACTCACAGCATGCATAGTTTTTCAATCCTTTGCTTGTAATAAAATGCTTTAAAAACTAGTCATGAGTTTTGAAATCGCAAAAAATGCCGTGTATTGACCCATTCACACCTCAAACTTAATAGCAGTTTCATCTAATTGTTAGAAGCAATAATAATGGAATTTGTTACTGTTACATCTCAAGAACTTATTATGATATGATTCTGAAAAGCTAAATTTGTTTTAGCATGTATAATCAAATTATTGCACATCAGTGACATTTTAGATAGATAATTGTAGCAATTCTTTCTGCTTTCATTTTGGTGCTTGCTTTTTTATTCAAAATGAACTAATTCAGCTGGATATCAGTGAGAGTTTGACTTTTAATAATTTTTGTTTTAATTTCAATTATATGGTTCAGGATGTTTCTGGAAATTACACACTGAATTTAGACGCACTTGATTACATTGAACAAGTGAAGCTTAAGTACTGAGGAAAACGGTTTGTGTTTAGCCGAGCACAATTTTTTTCAAACTCATAGCGAGACCAATATACCTGTGTATCATGCGAAAGAATCCATCCAATTTTATCATTATTATGTTTTGAGAATCTGAACCAAAAATATCAATTTTCAACTTAAAAATTTTGAACTCCCAAAATTTTGAACTCGGAAAATTTTGAACTCCAAAATTTGAAACTCCAAAATTTTGGAACTCAAAAATGTGAAACTTGAAAATGACAACCAGAACCATCCTTCAAATCATTTCTGAAAGTTTGAGAAAGTATCTTCCACATTTATGATCACTTCAATACACAGTCACAGTTTTAACATAGCAATGTATGGAGTGACAACATAATGTGATGCAGAGGTGTCCAAGTGCCAGGGAAATCGGTGACCGATTTCACTTGAGGTTTTCAGATACCCAAAATAATTGGTTTCCAATGTTATACAATAAAGAATAGGATGACAGATTCTCAAAACATAATAATGAAGGAAATCGGACATACGGTTGTCAAGATATGCATGATTTTAGTTTCTTTGTTTTTCTATCATTTTTGCCAATATATTGATAAAGTTAATGAGCAACATTGTTTATTGTTGTTTACATGAATATTAATGAAGACATATTAAAATATGTGTTCATTAATATTCATTTTTGCCAATATCTTATGAATAAACCTTCATACTATTTTTATTAAACATAATTTGGGTATAACACTTGGCCAATGAGTTTCTATGACCTAAAACATTAAAATATGATTTACCCACCCATCTAATTTGCATATTTGCATAATTAATGAGCATCATACAAAAGCTAATTAATTATGCAAATATGCAAATTATATGGGCGGGTAAATCATACATTTAAGTTTTAGGTCATGAAACACATTGGCAAAGTTTCAAGGTAAAAGTAGTATGAAAGTTTATTCATAACATATAAGTTATCACATTTTGCCAATTTTCCTCATTAACTTCATCAATATATTTGCAAAAAACAATATAATAGATAACTTTAAAAACAGCAATACCTCAAAACCGTTTATCCCGATTTGGCTCAAATTTTGGAATCAAGATTGTTTTGCTTAGCTCGCTGCAACAGGCCACATATTATGTTGTGTTTATGATTGAGTCAATCGTGCAGAAATACCTGGATTTATGGTAATTCAGCTTGAATGGGAAAGTCGTCTGTTTTAGACAAGTAGGAAGAAATGGGTTGTACTAAATCCATGATTGTACATTATATCTAGAGCTAATTAGATGCAGTAATACCCTGGAACTGTCTCATTGCATACATTTATTTAGTTAACATTATCATTTGAACATCGCACATAAATCTCAGTTGATTCATTTACATGTCTTAGAAGTACTTGACAAACATTTCATTATCATCTTGGCTAGACAGAGATATTTTGAACAGGCTCCAATTTGATTTGATATTATATTATTATTCTGCTTACCGGGTAGACAGATCTCCATGGTGCTCAATTGAGTTTTCAGAATTTGACTATATGACACAGCATAATGTAGTTAGCCAAAACTCTAATCATATCTGTCCGTCCATCTCAAACGATCCGTAAATGCAACAAAATACATGTCAATGTAAATTGCTGAAATATGAATGACGGACCATATAACTTGAATTTTGGAAATCGAATAAAGTTAATTGAGGTGTCATTTTAATCCTTATAATGTGAATGGTCTTTGCAAATATTAAAAAAAGTGAGAATGGCAAGAGGCTGCATTTACGGCTGGTTTGGGATGGACAGTCACATATAACCTTTTTGTGTACGTCTCTAAAGCAGAATTTGGACAGTGGGCAATTGAATAGCTTTGAGCACTGATGGGTGGCATGCTCTCCCAAAACGAAAAGAAATACATAGCAAGTCTGCAGTTTGCAGATCATTTATGTCATACGTTTGATGCTTCATCAAGAATATTGGGATCCCCACTCCAAATATATCAGCTGTGTATTAGTGATAATGCACGTGATAAGAAAAGCATTAAACTTTGAAATTGAATATCTTGATTTTTTGGCCCAAGATCTTTAGCTTCCATCTAAAGGGTTTGATTATTTATATTTCAAGTTCCCCATAATAAAGCAGGTGCTCTATTGTGTGATGTATTGAATATCTTTCTTGAGTGTATACAACCTTAGGTGAGTTTGTAAGCATTGAAATGTTGTCTCCATCTAAGGCCTGCATTTGCTAAGCAAGTTTCAAACAGAATTTGCCCAGCAATGGGGAATTCAAAATGACTGTAAAACCATAATTTGTATGCTTACAATATTTTATCTCCATCAGGCTTCAGAGGCCTGCATTGGCTCTGCAAGTTTTATTGACACTTTGCCCAGCGTACAGATTCCAAAATGACTATAACATCTTAAAATTTGATATGAAGCTCCGATTTTGATTGGTAAAATACATTGGAAGTTGTCAGCTAAAAGTAGAATAATAAACTGATCCAGGATTCTATCATTCTTTTAGATGAGTATTTAGCATTTACACAAACCGACATCCTTTGGTTGTGAAATCCCACGCTGATCTCACACATTTTATTCAAGTCTGGTTATTTATAGGCTAGTTATTTGCAGGTAGTATATTTCCTTGGTTTTGTTAAGAGCCATGTAAGTGAAACTGAAAGGGCTAAAATTATGCAGAGAACACATTTTTCATTTACTACAGATGTTTTAACGGATAATTCTAGAATAATTACCATTTATTTCGATACCAGATTATGTATAGCACTTGGTAAGTTACCCATTTGGCCCAGATGGGTATGATCTGGCATCGAGAAAGATTTCAGTCCCCATCAAAACTTTCACAGTAAGTGGAATGTTTTACTAAAAAGAAAAAAAAATCAACATTTTATCTACTTATCCTGAAAACCTATGTACAAAGTGTTTTGGAATGTAATCAGGTAATAAAGACCTGTTTTAGTATGCAGAAAGCTATGTCTGGACTGAAATGTCATTGCCCCAGACCTCACAGAGTCACTTGAAACCTGTCAGTGAAATCACTACAAGAAGAGAGGCTGTGGATAATTTGATAAAGTACCTGTGTTTCATCAATAGCAATCTTTAGGAGAGGGTCACTTTATGTTTGTCTTGGCCTGTCCCTGCAGTGTTATGAGGCCTCTCAAGATGTTTGTGTTGCTATCAAAGTCTTGTGGAGCGATTCGTTTTCCGGGTTTTAGAGTTACAACCTGTCATTTTACTCTTATAGACTGTTACTCAAAATGAAGCCTTTCTCTGTCGTTGAGTGAAATTCATATGGTGAATTTTAAAGCAGGCCTCTCAACTATTTGAATATATTCATAGTTCATACACCAGAATATACTTGTAAACTTGTTTACTCCTTATTCAGTAAAGAGAATTTCTGGTTGTTTAAATTTAGTTATCAACTTTAACTTGGTCAACCCAGATGAATAACACAGTTCTTCAAGCCCAATAGAAATGTGGATATACCGTATCCACTCGTCCAATTCAATTGTTTTCGGACTGACAAATTCTTTGAATTGATTTATTTCTGTACTTCAAAAGTTCAACAAACCATCAAATTCTATTTCTGAAGCATTATCAAAGTACTTTTAGCCAAATTCGGCATGTCTGTATGAAATAACTCAAAGTTAAAGGCGATGTATATGTGTACCGTCGCGGCAAAAGGGTCCAGTTGGGTCAAAACCAAAATATGGAGATTTTCATATGGTGGTAAAGCTCATTTAATTCCCTTTTCAATGATACCAAAATCATGCAAATCGGAGCTTTGGGTGACGAGTTTTGGCAAATTATAAAATCGTACTCATAACCGTTTGTTAAAACTAGTTTGTGAGAAAAGGGCTGTTAAAGGTAGGCCTGTTTTTCCATTCGATTTTGTGTGCAGTCTGAATAGAGTATGAGCAAATCTCCATAGCAACCACCATGTTCCCTTTTGTTTATCGCCTTGAAATTTGGCTCAATGGAAGACGATACCTTGCGTAATTTAATAACAATTTTTGGACTCAATACCATGTTTCATTATTGCATAATTAATTACCATAATCGTACTCATAACCGTTTGTCAAAACACAAATTTTCACATTTTCATGATGAAAACGATTCGACATAGCGATAAAAATCACACTTTTTTACAAGTTAGTCGTTATATTTGATTAACCATCTTTACATTTTGGATACAAAAGGGTTCAAAGATTTCATTTCCACAAAAAACTCAAAATTGACCTTCCCATCATATTTTGGTATAGTTCAACTTTACCGGCCTCTAGCGCAAAATGGAAGTTGCCGACAACTGGTCCCTTTTGCCGCGACGGTACACATATTCAGAAAATAGGTAGTTGAATTGGACGAGTGGATTCGGTATTATATCAACTTCAACTGTTGTTATTCATTATACTTATTTTATGATGTAGAAGGGATGTTTTATTGTGTACTACTGAAATCAGATATGCAAATTAAGCATCAGACATCAAGAACATATTACTTAGCACAATTTCAGCACATGTTGCTTAAGCATAATCAAAAAATTTAAAGTTTTGCAAAATTGTATTTTTTTAAAGGATGATATTAAAACTTAATATTTATGCAACAAATTTGATTATAGAATTGTATTGGTTTTCCAACTTTGTGTAAAATGAAATATGAAATTTGGTTAAAAACTGAATAAATGTCCATTTCCAAGAACTGTTATGAGAGTGCCCAAATCATTCTTAGACCAAAATGTATGATATTTACCCTTGTTCATGGTCAAATAGTTGTGTTACAACTTAACAAAATTTTGCAAAGATGAAAATTTAAACTATTTATTTTTTAGCATTTAGAAACACATGTCCAGGAATGCATTTTCATACTTTTTATTTTCTGACTTTTTAAAATGTTGCCAAAATAAGCCAACTTTTTGCATTATTTTATCATTTAAAGGTTTTTAGTATAAAATCAAACTAGGACTGTGATGAATGTTCCTGAAATGCAAAGCTTAGCAACAAAAGAGAGCCGAACACATAACTAAAAATCTGATAAGAATTGACTTGAATAATTCAAGATCATTTGGAGTGTTAATTGTCAATTAGTCTATTCTTAATGAGAGTTACAATATATCTAATTTATTAGCATATTAGTTGCTAAGAGGCTCTTGATGGTGCATCCGCAAGAAAATCAAACTTCATGTGTTACTTTGTTATGATTACTCTCAAATGTCTTATCAAGATATTTCCTCTTGGATTCTGTGCTTGTATTGGTCACATGTCAATGTATTTAGGCCAACGAACGTCTAACGTACAAAAGTTTCTCATACAAAATCAGGGTTAGTGCGGATCCTTGAAAGTCCTTAAAAGTCTTAAAATTTTATTTTGCAATTTCCAGGCCTTGAAAGTCCTTGAAAAACTGACTTTATCAAAAAAGTCCTTGAAAGTCCTGGAATTTTTGAGTGTCAGAAATGTTAAAAATTAATGTGTCAAAAGAAATTACCATGCAATTATTTTTATCCAAAAATGAGCGAAAACAAATTTATTTTATTTGTTGACATATATTCTGTCGGCCGCCGCTGATAAGGGGAAGAGTCCTTGAATTCTTCTTGGAAAAGTCCTTGAAAGTCATTGAATTTTGTAAGTGAAAAAATGTACTAACCCTGAAAATGTATGCCTTTAGACAACCTTATGGATAACAAATTAGCATACTTCAAACGATCACCTAATGAACAACAATGTAAAAACAGTGAACGTTTGACGTACGTTTTGTTCTATGTGCGAGTGTGACTGAGCCTATTAGCTATCAGTTGGCTTACGGTTGAAATTATTTGGAGAATATTTCTATGCCTTGAAAGTTTAAATTATATTAGTACTATTTCAATATTATTTCAGTTTAGAAGGGATTTGATAGGTGTTTCATCTATACCGTATACCAAAAGCCTGAGGAAACATCTTCCAATATTGGTGTCACCATCTCTCTGCATGCCTTGGTATAAGGAAACATGTACACAGATAATTAAACAGTAATTTTTTCATGAATTTTCAAATTAAAAGATATATCTGTCAAAAGATTGTCTGTTAGAATATACCAAAGAAATAATCCGCATTATGACATATGATATTGGTGGGTGTATTGTTTGAGATGATGGATGATATTACAGACAGATGATGATTATAATTGACATATAGATGCAGCAACCAGGGACATTATAAGCTTCAACTCAGTTGATAGTATTACTTATTTAATTCGCAACTTCACTACATCTCACAGGACACTTTTTCACAATTATGATTGTTTAATATGATGGGTTTCCTAGATGAACAAATAATTACTGTATTATTTTCATTGTTTCTTCATCAATGAAGACAGATAAATCATAGGGCTTATCCATCTCAAGGTTATGTGTATCATCATCAGCTGTCTTCATCCTTTGGTCCCATATGGCCTCTGTCATCATATCATTTTTCTTCCCCATTCCCTAATGCAGGTGCTTGCACTTTTTGCAACCTGAAATGAAACTTTTTGCTTTTTTTCGCTGAAATGAATTTGTCATTTCTTATTTTCAGTCCAATTTTATCATGATTTCACACTAGTCAGAGCATTTTTTACCCATAATAATTTTTTTCATCAGACTCAGTTTAATGTCTTATTTATATGTCATTGGTATCATAAATCACCTTTTGCACAATTAACGTTGCAATTAAATTTGAAAGTTTCCTGTTTTTTCCCATACCCTGGTTGGGTTTTTTCAGTGTTTGCTATACAATGTTTAGTTCTTTTTGTTGCATTGTTGTAGCACAAAGCACATCCTCAATAAAATTACAAAAATAATTTGCAGCTAGGCTGAATAATGCTGTTTCATATTAAAGGTGCAGTCAAGTTAGCTCAATCGGTAAGGCGCTCGCTTGCAGTGCGGAAGGTCCCGTGTTCGAACCCCGCTGGTGCCAAAAAAGTTGAGTGTGCTTGAAATTCCCTTGGACAAGGAACTAACTGCTAATTGTCTCGTGGAAACCCGTACGAAACTCGGGGAGCTGATCCGGGCAGCGATGGTACGTATGTGGGCTGATCAAGGTTCAGGGCCCCTGGAGGTTGTCGCAGAACCTGAAATGATGCTTGGTGTGGAATGGAGCTTACTTGGTCCACAGTGGTCAGCAAACACCTGTAAAGTGTGCAGAGGCCGAGTGGAATTACAAATCTGGGCGGCATAGCACACTATAAATCCCCAGTATTTATTTATTTTTTTTATTTGGCAAAATTTCATATTTGGCAAAATTTCATATTTGGCAAAATTTCATATTTTTCTGCATATGATTTACACTTAAAACATTTTGATTAACACCTTCAGAAAAGTCGAAATTTCAATATGCATGTTAAATTTGCTTTGGGACTATTCTCTAAAAATATTTATTGATAAGAAGGCAAACTTCTGTCAGTTATAATTGCTTACTACTTTACATCATAGAAAACAGATAAATTTCAATTTTGCAATTGATCTGCTGATAAACGCCATTTTAAAGTTTCAGCTCTTGAAGGTGGTATTTTTGTTGTTGCAAACAATCAGACGACGGCAGTGGAGATCGTTCAGTATAGCAATGCGAGCTAGTGATTTTCTCAACAAGGTCTTCAAAATTAACCGTTACGAGATACAGCGAAAATGACATCACACAGTAAAATTAATGGAAAATTATTTTTTGATGTACTTACAGTGGAGTACGATGTCGAACTCCAACGGTTTAATGTTTTAAAAGATAGTGGTGTATATAATATGAAGTAATTAAAATGTTTAGTTTGAATTTTGCATTTTCGTGTCATTTCATTGCAAGATGGCAGTAAACCGTGGTAGGCACCCTGCAAACAATATTTGCTATTGACAGAAACTCTCAATTATTTTAATACATGAAATTGATAATGATACTCTGTATGCTGCCATTATTACTGCTAACACTTCAATCGATGCAAAATCTTATTATCTTGAGTAAAGTGTTTTTAAGAATTATGTTGACCCTGTACATACCTTTAATACGTAGTGCTGTGCTACACCCTTTAATACTTAGTGCTGTGCTGTACCCTTTAATACTTAGTGCTGTGCTACACCCTTTAATACCTACAGTAGTGCTGTGGTTAGATGGTTAGAAAATGTAAAACTGTACAATAATATGCACTTTTTTAAGTGTTGTACACAAACTATAGACCAGATTTGGTATCTGAAATATCAGTATTTGCTTATCTCCTTGCTGAGGTTGGCAAAGTACATGACATCTGTTTGCATAACTTCTCCAGTCTGATACTCTGTTATCTTGCGATGAAATCCGGTCTAGTGTAATTGAAGGAAAGTCACGTTTTGATTCCATCTGCAATGTTAGTAGAAGACATTATCAAACAGCAGGTGGAATAAACTAGACAGTAACTATTGCAAGATGAATGTTTATTTTGATTGCAATTTGTGAAATAAGGTGCTCACAAAATCAAGTTTATTTTCAGCAGGGCTATTTGCCCTGACAGTAGTCGTTTCAGATTGGTGCATGTTTAATAAAGCTATTAATGAACAAAAGTTTGTTTTTCTATGTTACTTAAACTCAAACTGCAAGAAGTTAATGAAGTTAAACTGTGTTGTTAGTAAAGATAGCAAGCAAGATATATGTCTAAAGCAAAATTGTTTATCCTTTACAACCCTCAGGGATATGATAATAACTATCCCTCCACATATACAAATTTTATATATCGTTCAGATGCAGTTTATTGAAGAATACACAGTTAAAAGTAGTTTTCAGTGTCAAAGCAGTTCTAATGAATATATACAAACTAGAAGAAAATTTGTGTTAAAATATTAGGTTATTTGAATAGGTTGAAAGGACCTTCCAATTATGTTAATGCTATATCTTCAGAAGATAGCACTTTTAAGTTCAGATGACAGCTAATTTGTGCCTCTTGTTGTTATTCCATGCTGAGATGTTTTAGACTTACAGGCCTAAAAAAAAAAAAAGAATTGTTTGATTGCCCTAACCCGACCTACCCTATTTTTACTGCCGACGCTAAATATTTTTATTTTTTTTTTGAGCACGGTAAAAAACCTACAAATCCTAAATTTGATGGGAATTGATTCATGGGGGCCAAAGATATGGCTTGCAGGACATTCAAAATGACAATTAAAAAATTTGGTACAGAAAAAGTGAGGATGTTTTTGTATATATGTGTTGTATATTTTGTGTTCTTGTATGTGAAACATAGGCTAGACTTCAAAAAAAGAAGGAAAAAAATCTGACCTACCTACCCAATTTTTTTAAAACTATTGTACGGGAATCAAACTGTCATATTAATGAAGAAATCCAAACACATACTCAAATATCAGTCCAGAATATTTATATTTATCAAGTAAAACCAAGTTCAAGTCCATCTTGACATATGGTAAAATGTCGGTTTATTTTAATTCACAATTTATTATTTATTCTTTAATGCTGAGTCACCATTAAGTACAAATTTGAAGCCCATGTGTTTATTTAATGGCAGTGTGTCAGACAAACAAGGAATTCAACATTTGGAGCACACCATGAAGACAAGATTCACACTTACTAGGTGAAATTAATGAGCAGGTTATCTCATTGGTGTCGCCGCCTGTTGACTTTCATATTAATGATGCATGGTTTCTATAATTAACTCTGCCGCTCTATAATATTGCGCATATGTGACTTGCATTGGTGGATCTATCGAAAATCAGGCCAGCTGTGATGTTTTGTTTTAATTCTTATAGAGTTGTAATGGTATAAAAAGCACAGGTTTTGTACCTGTTAAACTATCATTCTCAGTTATTAATGGTTTCTATGTATTTTGCAATAATCTTGTAAGAAGCAGATGAGACGATGTTACACTTAATAAAAAGATTCCAGATTCCCCTTGGTATTTAAAGGGGCAATTCATGATCCACTTTTCACCCTCAAGGTCACCTGTATCAAATTGGCGTTTTTTATCTTATAAGAATCCTCAAGTGGTATATGTTACGATCACCGAACCATTCTTATATTATGTGCTTGCGTTTTTGAGAAAAAAGAGAAAATGTGTCATTTTCTAATTATTGTCGGGGCCCCGACAGTAATTACAACACAGTAGTCTACGGGGATTTTCCAAAATACTGAAAACCTTGTAACTTGGAAACGAACGGTCGGAATCAAGTGAAATTTTCAGTATATATTTATGTTGCACTCTTCTTTTTATTTAGCTAGAAAATAGGCCACATCAAAATCATGAATTGCGCCTTTAAATTTTTCGAAATGCTTTTATAAAGTTTAAAATGTTTCAAAATCAACACAGAAATGGCTAAAATTGAGAGAGAATGAATTTGTAATATTAATTCTGAAAAGGTTGCGTGACTAAGTCCAGTGTTTTCTAAATCCCAAGTATGTATCGCACATATGCATTTATCAGTTAAAAGATTAATTAAAGGATTATCAATATATTTTAATTTATATTTAAAAAGAAATAAATCAACCAAAAATATTTTTAGACTAGAACACTATTTTCGCAATATTTTTTCTCTAGAATTTTTAAAAATTGCATTTTTCTTCAAATTCCAGAGATTCAGGGAAAACTATTTGTATGGGTTATAAAGCTATCAATACATAGAAAAAATATATAGTTAGAAAAGTAGCTTGAATGATTCAGGCCAGTCCCTTTAAGGGCGGTTTACAGGTTTCCTTTGTATTGAATATTCTGTGCCAGTATTTGTTCAATAATTGTGCATTATTTGATTAAATTTCATTCATATCTATCTAATAACTACAATTTCATGTCAGAATATAAACTGTTATTGCAAATAAAAAGTATTATATGCGATACTATTTTGTATCATCAAATCTTAGTTGGATTATTGTAGTGTATTTGATTTAGGTGTTGGTAATTGATGCATATGCCAAAAAAGTATAAAACAGCCCTTATACATTAGTAATGCTGTCTTCAGTAGATAGCATCATTTTATTCAAGATTTATTTTATATTGAAAATCAGCAGCATCTGTTGATGTTCAATATCTTTTTCTTACATATGTTATGAAAAAGGCATTTTTATTTTCAGTGTATCATTTCACACTATTACAAGGTATTTTATCATTATTGCTTGTCAAAATGAGCTTTGAAAGATACATACATGTGCAAGATTATTTTTAGTCATCAAACATTGAGTATTAACATCTCAATTTGACTATAAAGACATCTTCACACAATCTCTCTCATCAATGATGCATACATCTTGAGCAAACGTACTAGTAGGAGTGTGATGCTTTAACACCATCATAACAACATTGTAAAAATGGAGTCATGGCAAAAGACACTTAAAGAGATGCCAGTTTTTAGACATCTCTGTTTTGACACAATTCTATGCAAATTATGTTTAAATTTAATGTGTTTTTACAAGACACTGATTTATAAATCATGTTTAAGTGTATCACAACAGTGCATTTGGTAAAAATAGCATGAAATTTGGGTTGAATTTACAAAAATATTCACAAAATGTAATATATTTGCATAAAACAAACATATATCTTAAAAAAATAAAGCACAAAACAATGAAAATATTTATATAAACTAATTTATTCGTTTTTTCTTGGGGTTCCATTTTCAAGAAAAGAAAAAATGTCACCATTAAAGGGCAAGTCATCAATTTTTTAGGCCTTATTGTGAGGAACATGTCTTAACATATGATGCCAATATATCATTCTGACCAAGTATTGCAAATATCAAGTTGTGACTGATCTAAAAATATAAGAGCATATGAACCACTAACCCTTTCTCTGCAAACATGGAAAGGAAATTTTCTCTGCAAACATGGTGAGAAAATTTTGACCCGTGATAAAAATGCACTTCCTTTGCTATTTATGCAAAAATTTCTCATAATAGCCTCTTTGAGTATCTTGACTCGGTAATTTATAATAAATGTGAAGCCTTCCACATTAGCATCAGTTTATTTAGGAGTTCTTTGAAATTATGATTGGAAATTGCTAAAGATAGGTGAAGTTTAATGGTGATATAGTTTTTACATTTCAATTTTGCAATTTTGCTGATGTGATCATTGTTTACAAATTTCGTCAAGCTTACTTTCTTTTCTTTACTTCATGCTCAAAATATGAAAAAAAAAATACAGTAATATTGGTGTCATAATGAATCAGCTACATTACAAATCCTAAACTGCATTTTCCATTACACCTTCAATATGAAAATAAATCCCTTTTCAGAAATTTTCCAAAATTGTACAATAAATATATAAGAAAAACAAATGTCTGACTTTCAAAATTAGGGTCTTATTACGCATATGAATATATTATGATTAATAATGTGAATGTCAACAGTCATGATAAATATATTTCTTAGAATTTGCTGAATTCAATTATTTTGTTTACAATTTTGATATCTTGTAGAAATATATTGATTTCTCAAGTGCCCAAATTCGATTTGATAACTGATGCAGAGGTCATGTTTTTACAAGGAAGATGCTGTATATCTGTGGCTCCTGGTGAAATTTGATTAAGGAAGCCATGCATTTCAGATGCGATTTAAAGGAGTCCAGATATATATATTTATAAGATATAAGCTCCAGTCTTAAGAATAATAATACAAGATTGAAGAACTTATTTATAGGCTTTAAAAGTACTTGGTCCGATTTTTCAAATTTTAATTTTTACTATATGAAAGGTCACCACTTACAATGCTTCAATTTCAAATTTCAGTCAAATTGGAACAACTGGTATGATTTTATGAGCAATTTTGTATTTTCCATTTGCCTATAGTGTACTCTGTGAATAATTTTATAGTTACCTTAAAATTAATACTTTTAACACATTTTCACTTAAATATCTCCAAAACACAACAGGTTTCAGCCGTAAAATGAGAAAAATTTGAGGAATATTTTGGTACCAAAATCTCAGAAAGTTTGAAAAAATGCTGACCCAATCAGACAGGGCTCCTTTAACTCCTATTTCTTATCTTGAAAACAAATAATAATCAACTACATAACTTTATTTATTATTCATGTTAGTAGATAGAAAATTGTGATTAAATGCATTGAGATCACAGAATATCCCTTAAAAATAAAAAAATAGATATTCATTACCAAGGCCATTACTAATGATTATTGAAGACATTCTATCATCAGTAGATAGCAAATGATTATACACTATTCTTCCACGTTGGAGACTTGTCAATTTGTATAATTCCAAGGCCATTTCTAGAATATAATTTGTCAAAAAAATCTGATATTTTGCAAGCATTTTCTTTAAACATCTTGACCTTAATATAGAAAAAGTGTTTAGGAGGTAAAGCTCTTACAATTATGGCAAGTTCTTGACTTCTACCCTATATTTCACATTTCATCCAATAATATTCACTATTTCGCACTACTATCTTTGCCCAATGCTCCATCTGCTTTGGTGACAAGAGTCATAGACACTTGAACAGTGAGAAAAACAACATTTCCATGCAATTGTACAAGACAATTTCACACTATGTTAGATGGGTAAATAGTTCACTGGGATCTCCACTTTGACACTTCCAGTTGGCTACCTTAAATGATGTATGTGTGATGACTTGGTGAGCAAGTTTTATACTACAGCTAACAAAATGAGTTTTAATTTAAAACACATCAGCTTTTTGCAAGTGTGAATATATTTTCTTTAGTTTGCATATCCTAACACTTAGGCTTAGGTCACATATAGAAAAAGTAGTGGACCCCAGCTCCAGCCAAACTGGCACGCCACAGCTGTGATAACTTTGATGTGTATTGTTGTTAAAGCAATACTATAAGATTTTGATCAAAAATGGTTTATCGTAAGAACAGCATAAAATGAAGGAAAGTGACTTTATAAAAGCGTTTTCAAGTGTGTTTTGTCCAGAAATTGTTTGTCACTGAAAACAGTGATAAATAGGAGATGCATACTTTCCTATACTAATACATATGGAATTAAATTTGGGATCCCGAATTTAATTCAACAAATGACCATAACAGGAAAAGTAAGCATATTTAAGCCAAATCGTTTGGAGGGTATTAATATCTACCCAAAACAAACACAATAAGCTAAAAAAATGAAAAGTCATGGTTGACATGGGGCGCTTCATTTTTAACACTTTATAGTATTGCTTTAACTTGTGAAACTCAAGTAAGTCCTGTTTGCTTTCTATGACTTTGTGACACAAATCTTAACAACCGAATCCTAGCATCTATTCTGATGTATGGGCTACTAGATATAAAATAATAATAATGTGGACCAGCGTAAAATGTATCCAATTTAGTGAGTATTTTATTTATGATTGCAGCAAACAAGCAGTTTTACATGGATTTGATTTCATTCTGTACAGATTTTTTATTGAAAGACAAGAGCGCAATTTTTGTGTGCACCTTGCAAAATCCATAAAAGCATATCCCTTGCAAAATTACATACATGATTGAAACAAAGATATTAGCATCAAAATGCCAAGGTTTCGCTGCTATTACAATTTGCAAAGAGCTTGATAATGTGTTGAATTCACTCTGCCCAAGGCTCGTTAATAGTGAGAACATGTTCACTATAGTAGTAGTGAGCAGTAGATATTTTCCCCTATGCAGCAGGTGATATCATTCAAATCAACACTTTTTCGACACCTCAAGTTATTGCTTCATGATTCTGAATCTAGTTTTGCCACTAGGCCCTATTCCATAAAGAGGTGCAATTGAACTACATCTAATATGCAGTAAAAGTGAGAAAACAACCATTGAATGTCTTCATTGCAGCAGGTGACATGTTCTCACAGTGATCTCTTTTTTGACACCATGAGTTAACATTTTCATTAATGCTGTATGTGTAGTGAACTATGTATTGATGCTTTGACTTTTTGAACTCTCAGATTATGACAACATACATAAGTGGGACCAATATTATTCAGACATTTGCGTAAACTTTTTCTCACTGGTTTTCTCAATTTGGGTAGATTTTTGTTTCGGTTTTCGAGAATTAAAATTGATTGAAACAGTTACAATTACATATTTCAATAGAGATGTGTGATTCTCATATATCTGGAATCTACGAGAATCATTGCGAGGATCATTTCTTGGATTCTCACCAAATTTCTTGTCCTGCTACAAGTTCTTTTAATATTCTCTGAATACTTTTTCTGACCAGTATACTTGAAAAAAGGGATAATGTATTATAAACAGTGGAAAAGATAAGGGTTATTTTGTCTTGATGTAACCTTTTCTGACTTTAATTTGAAATTGAAACACACTACATGAGAGAGCATCAAATATATGGATTCTATGAGCTGTTTAAATTCTATCTTCAGTAGACAGCAATTATTGTTTATTTAAGGTAGCTGCCTAATATCATATTACTAAGCACCCAATAGACATATTTAGGAATTCCCATGCTAATATTTCATGACTCAGTGTTTGACTATCATCATGGCAAACTAAATGAGTAATTTGCCTTGAA